>CP139509.1:121077737-121363285 GCA_021014915.2 Artemisia tridentata subsp. tridentata
TTAGGTTAATCTTTTATGTAATTCTTATAATACCACTTATATATGAAAAAGTCAAAAATATCTTTAGTACTATTTTACTTTGCTCTAATAATAAAAATAACAAGTGGTTTAATAAATATTGAATCCGTAAGTTTTGCATCATTGGTCAAACCAAAATCATAATTTCACAAATATAATTATTTGTCACTATATATCGTCGCTTTGCGAATTCGTATAGTTATTTAAATGTGTGTTTAATGTGACAACAGCACATACCTTTGGTGAAAAATGGTTTTAGTCAATGATTTGTCACGTAAATCTAACTGTGCGTTTGTTTTATTGTTTTTGAGTGGGTTTTGAATTTAAAAATACAAAATCTTTGTTTGGTTGAGTTTTTGGTTATTTGAATTTCGATTTTTATTCTAAACATGAGGGTTTTATAAAATGAGTGGACAAATATGGGTTTTTTTAAAAGTAGAGGGCCCCACTATATTTACTCTCTTTCTCTTTCTTCTTTTATACATAAAATAACAATTTTATTTTCAAAGAATACTTTAGCAATAATTTTACTATTATACTTATTAAATAAATATATTTTCTCTCTTTTAAATCACACCAAATTTCAAATATAAATCCAAATCCAAATCATAAACCCATCTATAAACCAAATGGACCCTAAGTCAATGACAAACGATGATACAAAAAATATGCGGGTTGAGATTTTTCTCTTTTACAAAGCAAGTCATTATAAAGGATAATAACAGTTTAATCTCGTAACGTTGAGTCAATTTATGGCTGAATATCCTACACCAGTTAACTTTTATTGGTAATGCTTTTATTCTTAACTTTGTTTTACCTCTTAATTTTGTTTGGCATAGTTTTAATCTTCAACTCCAACATTTTTGTTTTAACAAATCTCTTAACTTTAAATATTTATATTATTAAAAGATTAATTTTAAATGACTATTTTATTTATACCAATGTTTTAAAAACCAGTTTTTTAGACCCGGTCGAGCGAGCCATGGGGTCACGCTTTAACCGGCGGTTTAATCGTGTTTTTCGCTCAAAATCGGCTTCGGGCCACCTGGCCGATTCACGAGTCAACCCGGGTTTTAAAACACTGATTAATATTGTTAACTTTGAATAACAACTTTTACTCACTTTTATCAGCGTTCTATTATTAACACAAAAACATACTTAAAGGGTCTGATGCTTACTCTACATGTTACATGTCCAAATAAACAATAATCGGTTGTACTTGGGGTGTATTTCGTTTGATCTGAATGAGCAAAATAATAATAACTAAAGAACTTAAAACAAAAAAATTGATGTATCATGAGTTGTGTCAATTCAGGTAAAGTGGAAAGTAGATAATCATCCTCATGGGGCGGGTACCCTATTTTACCGACTCAATCCACTATATCTGTTTATTCTGCTTCAGGTACCCGTCGCCTTTAGGTCTGATTTAGACTTGTAAACATAATATCTGCCTTTGAACATGGTTACTAGTTTTTTTTCACCACTCAAATCTACCTGAACCGTGAACAACCTTGATCGAATGATTAAAACTATATGTCATTTTTAAGTTATAAATAAACAAATTGACCAAATTAATTAAGTGCTTTTGTTAAACAGTTATTAAACTTAAGAGGCTAATCAAGTAGTATAACAAAGTCGAGTGGTTTAAGGCTAGTCACAGTGCACTGGAAAAAATCGGTTGGTCACCCTCTATGACCGATATTAACATCGGTCATAACCAATGTATGATATTCATAAACACAGCATGTATAGAATCTGTGGATTAGATCCGAATTTGAGTGAGAAAGAGGAGAGGTTAGAGAGAATGGAACCTTTAGTGAGAGAAAGAAAGTGATGTTAGATTAAGTGAGAGAAAGGTCCAACCCTCTCCTTTGGTGGAGAGGGCTTTATATACTACTACATAGGGTGCCCCTAGTGGGCTGTGGAGCGAGCTGACAGTGGGTAAAGACCCGACCCACTCCACAATAATAATAATAACTAATCTACTACTAATATTATAAATAAACCTACGAGCTATTAAGTGCTAATAAGTACTCGGGGTGACCGAGTCTTCAACTGAATATTTATATTCCTAACAATCTCCCCCTAAGGGAGGTCACCCCGGAAGTAATGTTCTGCATTCTAGCACTCTATCCTTGAATCTTGACTTCATAGCTCGTAGACCTTGATTCTTCAACGTCAAGGATCTTTGTGCCTTCAGCAGTGAACTTGCGATGATTGTTCTTTGTTTTGGATGATCTTTGAGTATTCTTTGAAGATATCATCCAACATATGTCTTCAAGTCATCTTGTGGCTTCGTCATCATGAGAAGTTGTGATCTTGGAGCCTTCTTTGAGATCATCAGCCACCGTAAATCTCTGAGCTCATCCATTGTAGTAATGCCTCCATGTGATATGTTGTGACCGTTGAACTCGCATGCTCACACTTTTCTGGATCATGATAATTATCATCAGAGTTGCGGAAGCTGTGTCGTAGGTCTTTTTGCTATCATGATGTTTTGATAATCAATTAGAAGTGTGAGCATGGAGTGTGGATTGACACGTCTCTGCTGGAATCAGGAACCACCATTGCCATCTTTATATGAATCTGAAATAAAACAGTTAGCAATAAAGTTGGAGAACGAATATGGCTTTGTCATTCGTTCGATGTGGTGGTTGGATTTAACCTTCGGTTCTGTGAAGACCGACCTGTGATCAGGTAGAATCCCCTTTAAAGAAGATTCTCCTTGATAGGAATTTCCAGCTTGTAGTAATGAGTCTTCCAACACATTAATGTCAGAATCATCATACTAAGCATGTTCTCATACCGGAACGTCTCAAAGCAGACAACACGGTAGAGTGAATCAGTGAATTAAATACCCACTGATTGACGAGAAATTGATTAGAAAAATCACTTGCGTGTCACCGAATAAATATTTTGTGCAACACGACAAGGGTTTTATAAATTGAAATCACATTTCTGTCAAAAATACTTTTGTTTGAAAGTTTTTCACAATCAATGTGCTCGAAACATTGTTGGTGAGCACATTGAAAGGTTTTCCAAAAGTATCCGTCAATCCATATCCTGAAACAAGTTTGATTCAAAATTGAATCGCCCCATCGTTTCTTTCCAGTTGTCACAAGCTTGATCCATGAAGGATCTCACATGTCACCCACCAAGAGCTTGTTAGATGTTGGCTCTAGAAGGATTTCCATCTTCATTGTGAATACTTTACGTATCACTCGGATGTTCTGACAATACCACAAGGATAATGCGTAGGAATCTTCATATATATTTTCTTGCTTTTCACGGTGTATGAAATAGCAAGCATATTGGAAATGTGTCCTAATGAGATTAATTGATGATCTCTTGGCTCTAGACTCAATAGTGCGTTTTGATTTAGTGATCGGAGGCTGGAGAGGACTGCCACCTTTTCAATATCGTCAAACTCGGAGTGAGAGAGACGATAGCAATGTATTGATCTCCGTGACAAGTGAAATAAGAGTCCTTTGAGGGACCTTGAGTGGCTAGGGAGGGTTGTGCAGCGTATCACTGGGTCCATGATACTTTGTCTTCAATGTCAGCAATCAACTAAGTGATTCTGACAGCATATGTATTGACCCGGTTTCTGCCTAAAGTGTAAGGAAGGCTTCTTTATTTTCACCCTTTATCTTTACATTTCTTTTTCATTCTTCAACCCCTTCAGTGCTTACCGAGACTTCATTACTAGTACCTTGTTGGGTTTGTTCCAGTACTAGCTCCATCTCAGTCGGCACTCTTCCCTTATTCACTTTATCTCCTTTTTTGTAATCATACCTAAGGACTTCTACACTAACTAGTGGATTGTCCCTGGGTAGATCCCTCCGGTTCTGGCTGGATCATGGGAACTAATACCTAACCTTACCATCCTTATAACTCCAATACATAAAGTAAAATGGTCGGTCTTTGGTATTCTTTCACAATTGCCATCACAAATCATTTGCTCCCCCTCAATATGTGCATCGATATACGAAAAGGTTTGGCACATATGGGAGAGCCTACACTTGAGTTTCAAAAGATCACATTTTTTATCAGAATTCCATATTTAAATCACATTCTCTCCCCCGATCAAAAATTTCAAACCACTTGAGATTTGTGATCCCAATTGATTTAAATAAGTGAGAAATTTTGGGAGAAAATGTGGTCAGGTTATACTGTGTTCTGATTATGGAGCATACTATGCTCCCCCTTAAACCACGAGAGAGTGTCACTGCTGATGTTGCACAAATTTGGCAAGGTGTCAGAAATTTGAACAAATATTCTCCCCCTCAATTAATGACCCATTTTCTATTTAAAGAGCTGTAGTCATTCAATTGAGCGACGAGTATTTGTGAAAATTTAATTCAATTTACCACCTTGTGTAACATCAAAACTCTCTTGAAGAATCAAAGAAGATAAAGAGTCTGATGTAAAGAAGACTTCTCTTCTTATACACGAAATGACGCTGATGAAGCGAAAAGTGTACCACTTTTAGGGGGTCATTTAAGCCCTAAATCGTATTTATTTGATCAAATATTGCCCTAAATCGTTCCTTTTGTCATTTTAGGTACTTTGGAGAAGAAATCTGGAAAAGAAAGCATTTTGGACGTTTTTGGAGCATAAAAGTGAAGAAAACGACAAAGTCTCAAAATCTGCTGGAATAGTACTTGTGACGGCGTCAAGCCCCAGTGTGACGCCGTCAACCCTTGATAAGCCAGAGAGGATTTTGGAAGATTAAAGGGGGACGGCGTCAAGAAGGCCATCAAGAAACCCTAACCGCGGCGAGGTGACGGCGTCAAGCTCTATAACGTGACGCCGTCAGATCTATTTTCCTATATATATTTTCATAATTTTTAGTCATTAGTGTGCAACTTTGTGAGGAGAAACCCTAAGACGATTTTTCTGCCATTTTTAAGGGTTTTATACCCTTGGATCTCCCATGTTCAATTGAAGATAAGTAATCAATTAATCATTCAATATGTCTATGTGTTGTTTGATTATATCTTGTTCTTGTCTTTTATTTAACATGCTAGGCTAGATTTATCTTGTGTTTGCTTAGATCTAATGAAACCTAACTATTGATTATTGGTTGTTGGTGTGTTATTAATTGTATTGGATGATTGTTTATCGATGTTAGGCTTAAGAAAACTGGCTAACCTCCTATACGGTAACTTGCTTGAACGTCTTAAGAAACATGAACCAATGCGTACTAAGGTTATTATGGTTGTATTTAATGCATGAGTGAATTCTAGTGATCCCATGTTAGGAGCTTCTTAGCCGGCTCGACATAGGAGTGAAGTAGGAGCTTATAGAGTTGGGGAAGTACGTACGCCACCCCACGATTGGTATTAAGGAATACACCCGTCATCCACGCAATTAATACACACTAATCAACCGGTAAAAGATAGTTAGGGAGTAAGGAAATCTAAGTAAACACATTTCTCTCCATATAAGTTCCACAACTTTTTATTTTTAGTTATTTTATTTTATTTGCAATTGTAGTTATTTGGGTTAGTTGACTAGCAACTAATTCCGCCCACTCCTTCAAACCCGAGATTTTACTTGCTTTTATAAAAACATAAAAAAAATACAAAAAGAATCTTCCCTCACCCTTAGACCTATTAGAGTAGTTTTTCAATCCTAACGACACTATTCCCCTAGAGAACGATCAATCCCCCGGTACTTGCCACTACACTATACTACATCGGTCAGGTACACTGCCTGGTGGGGATTGCAAGCTTCTCGAGATCCCTCGAGAGGTAAAACCTGTTGTAAGGTCGCAAAACCACGCATCAAGTTTTTGGCGCCGCTGCCGGGGAGTAGTTATTGCTTAGGTTGAAATTTTATTTTTATTAGGTCTACTCACAAGATTCCTATCAAGTGAGATTTTTTTCTTTTTATTTTGTAGCTTTCTCGTAGTCTATCTTTTCTTTGTGATTTTGTTTGTAATTTGCTTCAAATGGACTTTTCACTTAGACTTCTAAAATTGCAAGATATGGTTGAGTGGCTAGAACACCAAGGAGTTCAAAATACCTCATTTAGAGACACCTATGAATCATATGAGCCTTCACCTAGGATAGATTCTTATGAACAACCTCCATGTTTAGGATCTCATCTTAATGAGGCCAATAGGAAAAGCGACCTAGTTTGCCAAGGAATTGTGGATAGAGCCGTATCAATAAACCATAAGTTGGATGAAGCACTAGGTTTGTTATTATCACTACCTAAGAAAATAATTGACGAGGATATAGGTGATCTTGACACGTGGAATGATGAGGTAAACACCATAAGCCCACAAAATACTCAACCATCATTTGAGGCACCCACACCGCCCGTGACTTACCCGGAAGAAGTAGAAGAGACTTTAGGAATCCCAATGGAGGTAGAACCCTTGGACCAAGCACAACTAGAGGATATAGGTTTGAACACTTTTAGTGATGACCTTACTCTTAGTTCTAGGGAATTTCCTAGTTTTGATGAACCGGAGCCTCAGCCAAAACCGTTACCTAATCTTCCATCCTTAGATGTGAATTTAGGAATTGAAAAAGGTCCCGATCCACCCATCAAACCATGTAGTCCGGGTAATGTTAAGATTAAGGTAGTAGACTCTAAGCCTTGTAGTGAGGAAGACAATATAGGAGTGAAAAATGACCTTACATGTCTACATCACCCATTCATGATTGATCACAAGAAACATTATGGGTTTAAACCGGGTCTATTGGGTCAAGATGGGTTCCCAATTAGGAGTCTCTCGAAGTTGTTAGAAAATGATCCCTTTTTAGGAGAACACTTCAACTCACCCATTGACCAAAGTGAACTAGGTAAGGTTATGATGAAAGGAGCACACCCCTTTGAGCATATAATTCATCCACCAATCTTTCCTCACGTGGCATACTCCTACCGAGCTGGTGTGTATCGCTACTATCACCCGCACTTAACCCTAAGTGTAGGGAAAACCTCTCCTTTATCCGTTAAATAAGGGTAGAGTCAGGCTCGTGACTCGAACAAAAACAAGCGCTTCTTGGGAGGCAACCCAAGCTTTATTTGCTTTGTGTGTTTATTTATTTGTTTGTTTGATTTTATTTGCTTCCGTATGTATGTTTAATTTTTATTATTATTGATTCATGTTCGAAACTAAATTGTGAAAATGCTTTATCTTGTTTTTAACTTCGTCTTAACTACATATAAAGGTATTTTGCAAAAGATAAGTGTAAGGGAAATCCAAATCGATTTATTAGAACAGATGAACATGAATCATAACAATATTAAATTAACATACATATTAGTAATTGTTTGAGTCAAATGCTTGTATCGAGTCATAATGATATTTTGCAGGATTTCCAGGAAATAAGGATTGCGTTTTTCCAGAAATTTTCCGGAAACTTAACATGAAAAATCTGTCAGATCATTTCTGACGGCGTCAGGCTTTACAACCTGACGGCGTCAGGTTTTAATTTTCTGAAATTTTTGAAAGTTTTGTTTTTCTTCCGGAATCATAAAATGCTTTATTAAATCTCTAACTTATAAACTCCAGGAATCTGCAAAATAATCATTCCACAAGCATTATATCCTTATACAGATTTATCCCGCCGATGTTATGCAGGTTTTCGTGTTTGTTTTCTCAGGTTTAACAGGTTATTTTGGACAAGGAAATGTATGTGGAATCAAGCTTTTGGCAATGCTTTAATCTTGAAGCTTCAACATTACCTTGGAAGAAGATCTAACCATGTTACCCCTTTATCCACCGAGCGAATCAGGGGAGTATTTGACTTCATTCTTTTACCTTATTTACTTTTAAATCTTGTTACTTGAACATTGGGGACAATGTTCATCTTAAGTGTAAGGGGGGGGGGGTAAAGTACGATACCTTAGAGAATGCTATTACGCTTGATTTTTCGTTTGTTTAATGGTAGATGTGTAATAAAACTGAGAAAAATACCTGTTAAGGCAATTTTAGTGCCAAATTTAAAATTTTTTACAACATATAGGAGTGAAACTTTGGTCTTAATGAGCGTCTCACGGATAGGAGTTATATGACTAGCACAAAACCGTACCACTAAAAAAATTTTCCACCCCCAAATATGTGAGGTTCGCCCCTAGAATTGGTAGGAAAAGCATTTATGCTATGATGTGTGTACCGGTAGCACTTAGATTCTAGAACTTGCGTTAGGACCATTCTGAGGCCACAAGTGAGACTACATTCGTGTAGTTAGATTTACTACATGATAAGAGGCATTAGGATTAACCCATTGTTTTACACCTGTGTTTTTGTTATAATTACATTGGCTACATTGGTCAAGTAATTCTCCCACACCCTTTGCGTTGTACTCATTTTTAGTACACGATACCCCTAGTACACCCCTCAGAGCCTATCTTTTCATTTCTAACTTTAAGCATTTTACTTAAAGTAAGAATTTGTTTACACCCCACTTAAATGTACACCCAAATCGCCTTAGCCTACCTTGTGTGCACTCAATTTTAGTGCATTATTGTGACAACATTTGTTTAAACCCCAAGTTAATTATCTAATTGATTACATGGTTGCTAAGTCGAGTCATATCCCTGTACATATTGTTTTGGGACGATTGGGACTCATGGGTAAAGTACTAGTGTGATGGAGTAATGGGGAAGAACAACATTATTACCCCCATATGTGCTAAATATTTTAAAAAGTACTCCAAGTGTTTCGATTATCTTAATTCGAGTCATTAGAATAGTTAATTGTAAAGTTATGTAAAAGTTCAAGTGTAAGGGGGATACAACCCCCCTGCGATGTATTATTTTGGATGGTAGGGCAAGAGTGTATGTAAAAAAAAAAAAAAAAAAAAAAAAAAAAAAAAAAAAAAAAAAAACCGGACTACCATCCCGTTTCATTTTATGTTTATTTTATCTTTTTGTTATTTTTTTTTCATTAGCTTAAGTCGAGTCTAGTCTTGGCTTAGCAACGCCATATTGTACATGTAATTAATCAAGATCTTTAACTCGCCACCAGTAAAATATCATTTATCCAACAAAACCGTGTTTATCATATCCCTACACCTAACGTTATAACCCGTTTAAAAGCCCTCTTTGATAGTTTATCTTAGGTGCTTACGCCTAGTGGAGGAGGTTTTTGATCCTTTCCCAAGCCTATGGTAATCTATTTGCTATGACAGGTAGTGAGAGATATTATCCATTTTCATTTATGAGATATACTTTTATGACACCTGAGAGATGTGAGTATCTAAACACTACTTGTGAGGTGCTAGTTTGTAATCTCCGTGCTTATTATGATTAAAGTGGAACGACTATTTGTTGTAATTACTTTTATATTAGCGTTAAATGACCCCTAACTTGTATTTTGATTAGAATAAAAGCGCATTTGCTTGAGGACAAGCAAATCTCAAGTGTAAGGGTATTTGATGAAGCGAAAAGTGTACCGCTTTTAGGGGGTCATTTAAGCCCTAAATCGTATTTATTTGATCAAATATTGCCCTAAATCGTTCCTTTTGTCATTTTAGGTACTTTGGAGAAGAAATCTGGAAAAGGAAGCATTTTAGACGTTTTTGGAGCATAAAAGTGAAGAAAACGACAAAGTCTCAAAATCTGCTGGAATAGTACCTGTGACGGCGTCAAGCCCCAGTGTGACGCCGTCAACCCTTGATAAGCCAGAGAGGATTTTGGAAGATTAAAGGGGGACGGCGTCAAGAAGGCCATCAAGAAACCCTAACCGAGGCGAGGTGACGGCGTCAAGCTCTATAACGTGACGCCGTCAGATCTGTTTTCCTATATATATTTTCATAATTTTTAGTCATTAGTGTGCAACTTTGTGAGGAGAAACCCTAAGACGATTTTTCTGCCATTTTTAAGGGTTTTATACCCTTGGATCTCCCATGTTCAATTGAAGATAAGTAATCAATTAATCATTCAATATGTCTATGTGTTGTTTGATTATATCTTGTTCTTGTCTTTTATTTAACATGCTAGGCTAGATTTATCTTGTGTTTGCTTAGATCTAATGAAACCTAACTATTGATTATTGGTTGTTGGTGTGTTATTAATTGTATTGGATGATTGTTTATCGATGTTAGGCTTAAGAAAACTGGCTAACCTCCTATACGGTAACTTGCTTGAACGTCTTAAGAAACATGAACCAATGCGTACTAAGGTTATTATGGTTGTATTTAATGCATGAGCGAATTCTAGTGATCCCATGTTAGGAGCTTCTTAGCCGGCTCGACATAGGAGTGAAGTAGGAGCTTATAGAGTTGGGGAAGTACGTACGCCACCCCACGATTGGTATTAAGGAATACACCCGTCATCCACGCAATTAATACACACTAATCAACCGGTAAAAGATAGTTAGAGAGTAAGGAAATTTAAGTAAACACATTTCTCTCCATATAAGTTCCACAACTTTTTATTTTTAGTTATTTTATTTTACTTGCAATTGTAGTTATTTGGGTTAGTTGACTAGCAACTAATTCCGCCCACTCCTTCAAACCCGAGATTTTACTTGCTTTTATAAAAACATAAAAAAAATACAAAAAGAATCTTCCCTCACCCTTAGACCTATTAGAGTAGTTTTTCAATCCTAACGACACTATTCCCCTAGAGAACGATCAATCCCCCGGTACTTGCCACTACACTATACTACATCGGTCAGGTACACTGCCTGGTGGGGATTGCAAGCTTCTCGAGATCCCTCGAGAGGTAAAACCTGTTGTAAGGTCGCAATACCACGCATCAGACTCACTGAAACGTACATCAGATCGGACGAAAAACATGGATATAAAGTAATCCATGCCCAGGTGAACATCACCCGGTTGGAGGAACAACCGTCTTTCTTGGCGACGTGCTTTCCCCATTTTGAAGCGCGGGTTGCTATCTAAAGTAATAGCAAGCCATTTAGACATGTTTTAAAAATTCATTTTAACTTCTGCTCAAGCTTCATTAAAGTCCCGTGTCATTATTGAATGACATTTCTAAGACCGTAAATGTTATCGATAAACATAAGACATGCCTAGGGAACTATTTTTGGTATTTTCTATTTTTCTGATTTTTATGGTTTTTCTTGGTTTTAATATTTTTCTATATACAATTTTCTGGTTCTATAATTTTCTATTTGCAGTATGGATTAAGATATGTACAAACTGTATTATTCAGTTTAAGACGATGATGACATGAATACCGAAATGAGGATACGTTCAGTATGTTGTAGAAATCTGTGGTCAATCATCTCTTAAACTTTCACCACCAAAGCTTTCGAGGCTCCTGAAAAATTGACGGAACTTGAGCCTTCCCAATGTACAGCTTTGATAGCTTCCCCCCAAACCGACAATCTTATTACTGAGCAGATTCTAAGCTCTCTTTCAATCTTACATAAGGTAAGTGTACAGCGGAAACCGTAGCAAACCACATCAAGTATTGCTGCTCCTTTTTAAGAATAATCATCGTGATTCTCCGTTCGGGGATCCTCAAATAGATCAGCAACGAATCATCTCACATTTGAATAATTCTTCTCACATTTCTTCCCGCTGAAGACTGAAGAAATGCATACCAAAAGTATCCAGAGACCACTTCCCCCCAAGTAGTTGAAGAGATTCAAATAGTCTCATTGTATGAAGTCCGAAAACCCGAAGTGCACACTCAATCCCATTAATGAAGTCGAAAACGTAACATCAAGATCAATTAAGACCTAGAAATCCCCTTTTCCCCCTTCAGGAAATTACAGATGAGAATTGTTACACCAAAGTCAACTAAGTCCCGAGTGTAAGCAATTTATCCCGTGTGTAGTCGAAATAATAACACCAAGATAGTACCGTGAAAACCAAGTAAGTCCCGGATGAACACATTTCCTTTTGTAGGATACCGACTAACCAGAAGTCATCATACAATTGTGTACCTCTTTAATTATCAGAAACTGTTTCATACATATCTTCCCCCACGTAGTTGGAATAATACATCAAGACTCACGAGTTAAAACACTGATTTTCTCTGCGGTTATGACATTTGTCTTCCCGGAATAACTTCATTTAAGAAGAAGTATAAAGTTCATCATGTGTACTCGATGTTCGTTCAAATGTATGTCTCCTTCCCCCTTGCTGGTTTTGATACCTCAGAATCAACAACACATTTTACGCACATATTCTTGAGATCTTGTGAGAAGAACAATATAAGCTCAAGTGGATCAAGTGAGAATTAACCGCTGCCGAAACTGTCTCTGACTATCTTTATCAACCCTTAAGTAGGCTATTCGAAGTGATAACTGATGGAGCAAACCCGATATACCAAACTTGAACCTGAAGATAGAATTCCCCATTCTTGTGACTTACGCTTGCACTAATGTTGGAAGAATGGTGTAGAGAATTAGTGCTCCAAGCAAATCTCTAAGTACTCAATACCCAACCAAGGTATGAGACATTAACACCTCTTACGATTATCCACAATGTCATTGGCGTGTGACACTGAGTACTACAACGTAACTCCTTGAAGTGATAGTTACCCCGACTGCTGGTAACTAGATAACCTAAGTCTTCAACTTAAATCTTAAGCACAAGCAAGTTATCATTGAAGGTCATGCATCCAGCCAACCCCGACTTCAAGATAGAGTAAGATCACGCCTTTGAGAAAGTCAACTTCAATCTCGAATAAGTGATACTTGATCAACTCCAAAGTCACAATTAGATGCCCAACACAAGTGAGTGAACCAACAACCAAATGTACATCGAATCACTTGTTCACACTTCTCCCCCTCAAAGATTGCATACGAGGATGCCATTTTTGATTGAACAAGTGCATATGAGGTTGATTCACTATTCACACTTCTCCCCCTCAAAAATTGCATTTGTATTTGCCATTTTAGATTAAGTGAATAAACGTCCAATCTGATGGAAGTAGATCCACTTGATGTCTGAACGAGCATGGAGCAAGTATGAAGCTCTTTGATGAGAATAGTCAGAAACAAAGAGAGTCGTATGACCATTTCTCAAGTCTCAATCACCATGTAGTTTATTCACCTTTCTCCCCCTCAAAAATTGCATATGACGGCCAACTGCTATTTTTGATAGACCGGGTGAATAAGAATATACTCCAATGTACGTTTATCCCCTTGATGACTGAATGAGCATGAGAAGAGCATGAAGCTTGATGAGAATGGTCATAACTAAGAAGATTTCTCTTCTTTCGAAGATAAAGCGTACTCAAGCGTACACTTTTCTTTTCTTTGATGAACGGGGCCTGAAGAGATGTCAGCAGACGCCATCATGTTGACATTGAGGACCGAGGCTTGAACTGATGTGTTCAAACGTCATAGTCATTGAAGAACGAGGCCTGAACTGATTTGAACAGACGTCATTGTCATTGATGTTCATCAAGCTTGAATTGTTTGAACCCCTACATCATGAGATATCACTCTTTTCGGCACCCAAACTCTGAGTCTTTCCTTAATACAAGGCCTGAACGATGTACCTGCACTTAAGTAAAGACTTCCTGCATTGACATTAAGAGTTTGTTTGCATTTATATGGGTTAGTGATATCAGCATTTAGACCATTTGGGGTTTCACTGTCAACCTTGGTTTCGCACTTAGTGAACATCTTTCGAATAGGTATCCATCTAAGACCAACAATCTTAAAAGTTCTACCCGTCGGTATCCACCTAAGGCAAGATCTAGGAGTGTTTGGTTTCTCATGCACAGTGACAGACTGTTTGGGAGAAAACCTTTGTCCTAGGGCAACCGGCCTATCAGGTTTCTGCATACACCTCTTTGGTTCTACGGGCTTGTTGTTGTTTCTAGTCTTAGAGGATGGAACCTTGGCACGTGCATTCACTTCCTTCAGGAATTTTGTTATACAATCATCATGGGTTGCATTAAAAACACATTTCTGACAAGTCGAGCAAACAAAGTGTTTGGAATCAGAAAAAGATCTAGGATTCTTAGAGTGGTCTGCTACGGGAATTGTCTTAATTGGCACGCAACTACTCTTAGAAACAGGCAAATTCCTAGTCTTTTCAAGTGTGTTTTTCTTAGCATCCTCTAGGTTGTGATTTTGAACAATGTCTTTATGTCTAACACGTTCTTTTGGTGTCACAAATGACACATGCTTTGAACTATCCCTAGAAGAGCTAGTGGCACTCATATGATGAGGTTTTGCAGAAGCACATTCCTTTTCAGTAGGTCTAGATTGTGAAGTGACTGGTTTTGACAAAACTTGTTTCGCATCAACTTGGGAGGCAAACCGTGTTTTTGAAAATTTTGGCCGTTCAGATCTAAACGCAGTCAGTTGTCTAACAACTGATTGGTTTCTAAGTGGTGGTTTCCCCAAGATTGATGGTTTTGCAAACTTAGTATTCACACAATTTTCTGTTGATTTTCTTAACTCGTTTTTCAACGCTGCAATTGCAAAACCCTTTTCCTGAAGTTGAGCTTTGAATTCATCTTTTTTGCAATCAAAGAGGTTTTCTGCTCTACAGTCTTAGTTTTTACTTCTTTGATAGAGTCACATAGTTCTTTGCAATGAATTTTCAAAGTCTCGTTTTCTTTAAACAATTTAGTCACTTTATGTTCTAATTCAGCATTATTGAAATGTTTATCCTTAACTTCATTACACATATCACGCATCTCTGCCAACCTGTTTTTCAGGCTTTTGATCGTTAAGTTTTTGGCTTCTAGCTGAGCTTTCAAATCATTAATTATAAAAAATTCACGGAATTCAGGGAGTTCCGGATTTTTACATGGTAGTCTAGTTTGAAAACTTTCTTCCTTTTGTTGCATTGTGATTTCAAGTGAAATACAATGTCTTTCAAGTTGTAAAAATCTTTTTGAAAGTTCATTATAAACATCCTTTTCAACCATATCATTTGATTTGAAAAACTCAGCTGTAGGCAAAGAACTTGACGTATCATCATGTTCAGCATCCTGATCAATTTCTCCCCCCTTATGACTCATATTTGTTGAATCAGAGGTGATATTGCTATCAGTCTTTTCCATCAAATATGTGTCATAAGTAGGTTTAATTTGATCAGTATGTTGTTGTTCATTAGAAAGAACATTATCTTGATAAAACAGATGTACCGCAGCAGACTGTGCTTGGTGATTTTCAGGTTCGTAGGCTGCATTCTCACAAAATGTGAGATCACCTCCTGT
This sequence comes from Artemisia tridentata subsp. tridentata, assembly GCA_021014915.2. Taxonomy (NCBI): domain Eukaryota; kingdom Viridiplantae; phylum Streptophyta; class Magnoliopsida; order Asterales; family Asteraceae; genus Artemisia; species Artemisia tridentata. Next base: position 121,092,879 of record CP139509.1, read on the forward strand.
GCTGTCACCATCATCAAACTTGTCTGATCTTGTTCCATTCCCCATTTGTTTAGCCCTTTCATCAATGAACCCATTAACATTACTCATCAATAGTAGTAATGTTGTTCTGAACATGGCAACCTCAGTTCCAGTGTATTTAGCAAAACACCCTTTTGTCATTTGACTGTCATAGTCATAGTCCTCAGTGTATTGCGAATCAATGAACACCTGGAGTTGGTTGTTGATCACACTGAAAGCTGCTCTGGATCTTGCTTCAGAGAATTCTTCTTTGTCAAGCTGTTGTTCAAGTTGATCTAAATATAGAGTCATTTTGACTGTGAAGTCATGAACATCTTGACCAAACAGTGTTGTGAAAGCCCGTGTGTAACCCATCACGTATTCAGGTTTTTCAAACAGAACCTTGAGATGTGAATGAAGTAGACGAAAACATTCAGTGCGACTTTCCTTTGCATTAAGCACCATAAGTGACTGATGAAACTCTTTCTCTTATGTATTCGGGCACGAAGATTCCACATCGGTATTATTAGAATCACCCACGTTTATTGTTGTACAGAACTGGAAATCTTTTGTTTATCATAAGTGTCGTACAACTTGAGTACCTCAGATATGAAGGAATCTGAAGTAGTAGTCATGATGTAAACGTGCACGGGATTTTACAATTCTATGATTTAAACCGAGAAATAGATTCTTTCGCGGGATTTTACAAAAATCAAGAATGAACCGTGAAATGATGCTTGATATGTGTTATGATGAGTGATTGTTGGATCGGTTAATGATTAGAGATTGTGTGTTGAATGGAATGATTGTTTGTTGGATTAGATGATATGTTGTTTAATTGTGATTTGGTTTGGTTGAAATGAGTTTACGTAATGAAGTGGACAAGTCTCAGACAAGAAGCCTAGACAAATCTCAATGGAGAAGCTTAGACAAACCGCAGTGAAGAAGCCTAGATAAATCTCAGTAGGCAAATCTCAATAGGCAAATCTCAATAGTCAAATCTCAATGAGCAAATCTCAATAGGCAAGTCTCAATTGACAAATCTCAACGCAGGAGACAAACCTCCGGAGACAAACCGCGGAGACAAATCGCAAGAGACAAATCGCAGGAGACAAATCGCAAGAGACAAATCGCAAGAGACAAACCGCAGGAGACAAACCGCAGGAGACAAATCGCAAGAGACAAACCGCAACTTTGGCAAATCGCAACTTTGACAAATCGCAACTTAGACAAATCGCAACTCAGACAAATCGCAACTCAGACAAATCGCAACTCAGACAAATCGCAACTTTGTCAAATCGCAACTTTGTCAAATTGCAGTTGACCAGTCAAAGCTGTCACTTTCACCCAGTTTTGTCTTTTACCCCTTTCTACCTCAAATCTCAACTAAGAACAACCAAATCTCAACTAAGAAATAACCTTCAACCAACTCGAATCAATACTTATTGATTTAAATAAAAAACACAACACTAATCATAACTTTAACCAACTCCAATTGAAGATATTATCAAACCCAAAAGAATATAATATTATCGAACCAATAAAATATTATCGACCAAAAATTTGCACATGAATCTGCTACACCTTAATATATTATCGTTAAGAATCAGCTGTTCGAAAAAAAATGAGAAGAAAAGAAACCAAAGCAAAGCAAACGAAACCAAAAGAGAATCAACTACACAAGATCAAACCAAGGCTATTAAAAAAAATTCGGACCAAAGTATTTTCGAATGATAATAAGAAATAGCAGCAGCCTAAAGCAAAACACCAAAAAAAAAATTGAAGTAATAAAGGAAAATAGCAGCAGATCGGATGTGTATCTTTTGTGATATTTTCTACCGAACAAATGTTGAAATTAGAACAGTCAACAAATAACATTTGGGTTTGAAATTAGAATAGTCAACCAAACCCACAATCATATCTAATCTTTAAAAACCGAATAACAACAAAAAAACAACAAATGCAATCTTTAAAGTAGAACAGTCAACGAATCTTTTTAAAAACCGAAGATAAGGTTTGAATAACAAAAAAAACAACAAGGCAACAAAGCAAAACAAATGTAGGCACCACAAATCTGAGTTTGTGTAAATGAATCAAACAAAAAAAATAATAGTACCCAAAATCAAACCATGGCTCTTGATACCAATTGTATGATATTCATAAACACAAAATGTATAGAATCTGTGGATTAGATCCGAATTTGAGTGAGAAAGAGGAGAGGTTAGAGAGAGGTTAGAGAGAATGGAACCTTTAGTGAGAGAAAGAAAGTGATGTTAGATTAAGTGAGAGAAAGGTCCAACCCTCTCCATTGGTGGAGAGGGCTTTATATACTACTACATAGGGTGCCCCTAGTGGGCTGTGGAGCGAGCTGACAGTGGGTAAAGACCCGACCCACTCCACAATAATAATAATAACTAATCTACTACTAATATTATAAATAAACCTACGAGCTATTAAGTGCTAATAAGTACTCGGGGTGACCGAGTCTTCAACTGAATATTTATATTCCGATAACAACATCGGTCATAACCAATGTGGTGTTCTTGGCAAACATCGGTCGAGTATGGTCCAAATTCAAGGTCGGTCGATTTTATGACCGACTTTTTCTTCCAAAATCTAGCCGTTTGTGTTAAAAAAAAATTAAAAAAACTTTATCACTTTTACAACCTTATAAATACCAACCTCAAACACACTTCTAAACACATAATTTCAAACAACATTTCTATCAATACCTTCAAACACATTCTTTCAATTATGTCTTACGAGCTATTATTTGGTTCTTCGTCTTCCGACGATGATGAAGCTATGAGTGAGTTGACGGAGTTTGCTTGGAACGCTTACAAAGCATCACAGCCAAAAGTTCCACGAAGGTACATAAGTAGGGATCATTCGGGTGCTCATAATCATTTAGTGGCGGCATACTTCTCCGAAAACCAGTAATTCGACGAAAGAACATTCTCTCGGCGATTCCGAATGAGCCGAGAACTTTTCACACAAATTGTTCGAGAGGTAACCGATTATTCTCCTTATTTTCAACAAACTCCTGATTGTAGGGGCATGCCTGGTATTAGCCCATTGGTCAAGTGTACTGCGGCCATTCGTCAATTGGGATACGTGGCCGTTCCTGATTCTCTTGATGAGAATCAAGCAGTGGTTGCAACAACATCCCGTGATTGTCTCCGTAAGTTTTCCAATATTATCATGGAGTTATATGGTGCTGACCTTGAAAGATTATATGCTCATCACGAGCATAAGCATTGGTTTTCTGGGATGATGGGAAGCATTGATTGTACAAGTTGGGAGTGGGAGAATTGCCCAAATGGTTTGAGAGGTCAATATGCTAGGGGTGATCATGGGCCACATCCATTCATTTTATTGGAAGCGGTCGCCTCCCAAGATTTATGGATTTGGCATGCGTTCTTTGGTGTCTCCGGTATGAATAACGACGTAAACGTTTTACATCGTTCCCCACCAGACCTTGAATTCGAGGCTAACGATGTACAATATAAAAGGGGATATTATCTTACTGACGGGATGTTGGGAATTAAATATTATGAAATTCAAGAATCGGGAAATACTACAAGTGTGTTCCTGCTGGTAGCACATTTCATTCCTGCTGGTAGTGTATCGTTCCTGCTGGTAGTGTATTGTTTCTACTGATGATAATGCTGCTGGTTGATGCTGCTGCTAGTGCATCTGTTCCTGCTGCTATCATTATCTCATTCCTGCTGCTAGCATTATCTCATTGCTGCTGCTAATGCTCATTGCTGCTGCTAGATGGATAAGTATGAAAAAGATATTATGTATTTTGGTCAACAATATACGGTAGATAATATCTTACCCCATGTGCTTAGTTAAACAAGTTGTGTACACAGATACATGTTGTATCTTATGTACTGACACACACTCAAGATAAGTTAGCAAGTAGTTCGACTAGACTTTAAGCAATATTGTAAAGATCTTCTTGGACTATAAAAGGAGATCTTAGTCTCGATATTATGTGTGCATAAGTCGATAAGTTATTTTTGATATTGTAAACACTTAGAACTTTCATAACTGTTAGAACTAGAACAAACACAACAATATCAAGAACATAGAAACTTAAGATTCAAGGTTGTAACCCTAGTGATAATTAAAGATCACTCGCATTATTATCTTAATAATATTGAATCATTTGGTGTTAATCTTTCATTGTTCATTATCATATAACAAACACAACTGTTCCATTTCCATAACACAAATAACCTTCTAAGTGTGATTAAGTAGATTCCGCATACTTAATCATATTAACTCAATATATCATACACACAAAGAATAAAAGGTTTAACCACCTTAACCGTGTGTCGAATCCTAACAAGTGGTATCAGAGCAAGGCTGATATTATTGATTTAGAAGAAGAAGCTTGAGAAATGGATGTTCAAGATACTGCTACACATGTTGCTGCAAAGTTGCCCATGATCAAACAAAATGAGTTTGAGTTATGGAGGTTGAGAATTGAGCAATATTTTATGGTTCAAGATTATGCTCTTTGGGATATCATTATGTATGGTGATTCTTTTTCACTAGGCTATTCAGATGCTATCGTTGAAGGCAAAACAGTAAGACAAAGAAATACTGGACCAATTTCAAATGAAGAAAGGATACAAAAGAGAAATGATCAAAAAGCAAGAAACTTGTTGCTTATGACCATTCCTGGTGAACAGATGCTATCCTTTAGCAAGTATCCAGATGCAAAAACTCTTTTTGAAGAGAGTTGTGCATGGTTTGGAGGTAATGAAACCACCAAGAAAATACAAAAGACATTGCTGAAACAACAATTTGAAAATTTCAGTTCAAATAGCAATGAATCTCTTGATAAGTTGTTTTCTAGACTACACAAGCTTGTCAGTCAGCTAAGTGTATTGAGTGTTGAGATAGCAAAGGAAGATCTCAACATGAAGTTTTTGAGAAGTCTACCTGATGAGTTCCATACTCATGTGGTTGTCTGGATGAACAAGCCAGATATTGAAACCATGAAACTCAATGATTTGTTCAATAACTTCAAAATTGTTGAACAAAGTCTAAAGAAGTCTGGAATCTATAGTCCTAGTTCTGGGAATGTGGCACTTTTGTCATCTCCTAGTATTAGTAACTCAGAAGAGGTAGATGAAGTTGAAAGTGTTTCTACTGCTATTTATGGTGGTCCTTCTACTAGTTTACAGAAGAATGTTGCTGGACTTGGAGATCCATCTTTTTATGTATTCATGTCTAGTCAAACTAGTGGTTCCTCTCTAACTCATGAAGATCTTGATCAGTTGGATGATAATGATTTGGAAGAGATGGACATCAAATGGCAGGTTGCTTTGCTTAGCATGAGGGCTAAGAAGTTCTGGCAGATAACTGGTAAGCAGATTACCATTGATGGTAATGAAACTGCTAGGTTTGATAAAAAGAAAGTGGAGTGTTTCAACTATCATAGGTTAGGACACTTTGCTAAAGAATGCAGAAACCCAAGGAAGCAGGATAATAGAAGCACATGGTATAGGCAAGAGAAGAAGAAGGAAGTCACAGTTGAAGAACCAAGGGCTATGCTAGCCATAGATGGGGTTAACTATGACTGGAGCTTCATGGCTGATGAAGAAGAAGCACCAACAAATGCTGCTCTTGTGGCCACTGAGACTGCTCTAATGGCCTTCTCTGATTCAGAGGTAAATTCCATAACCAAATGTTCTGAATCATGTTCTGCTCTTAAAGATAATGAAGAACTTAAAAGAAAAGCTGATAATAGGCGAGAAGAACTAATTACTGCCTTAGCTAATTTAAGTAATCATAAAAGAGCTATAGGTGTGCTTGAAAAACAAATTGCACACTTTCAAGACAATGAATCTAGGTTTACTGATGACTTAAATGCTCTAAAAAGAGGAATAGCATTTAGAGATGAATTACTTACTGGTCAAAGTAAACAGTTAGCTGAAGCCAATAATAAAACTGAAAATGTTAAGATAACTATAGATGCTTTAGCTCATGCCTCAGATGGAATGAATAAGATTTGGGAAGCTCAAGTAATTGATAAAGCTAAGTCTGGTTTAGGATACAAATATGTTCCTCCACCATATAGAGGTGTTCATTCACCTCCAGGTGTTGACCTAGCACACACAGGCTTTGCTGAGTTTCAAGAACCAATAATGGAATATGGTTCTAAGTCTACTAAAGGTCCTAAGATAGAAAAAGAGAGTTTAGATAAAACTTTACTTTATCAGGACAAGGTGTCCTTTGTTAAGAAAGGAGATGCTATAGTTGTTGAGGATTGCACAACTGATAGTGATGAAGAAGAACAGGTTATGTCTAAACCTGAAGTGGTTAAGAAAGTAGGAACAAGTGTTCCTAAGATAGTCAAACACAATACTGCTAAGCCTAAATCAAACATTAAGCATGTTAGGCAACCAGTTAGATATTGTGAGCAATATAGAACCACCAACAAGCCCAGAGGTAACCAAAGGAATTGGAACAACCTCAAGTCTAACCAATTAGGTGATGACTTTGCTTGTTACACATGTGGTAGTTTTGACCATCTTGCAGCTTTCTGCAACCATTGGGTAACTGGGTATGAAAACAATAGAGTGAACCACAAAAGGCAAACACCTAAATCTCACTTTCACTCTAGTTCTAGTGTTAATAGAACAAAACCCAGAACAGTCTCAAACAAGTCTATCTCAAACACTGATCCTGCTGGTAGACAAATGGTTCCTGCTGCTAGACTAATTGTTCCTGCTGCTCGACCTTCTATGACTGTTAACCCAAAACCAACAGCTAAGGGTGCAAAAACTTTTCACAAATATGCATCTAAGACTGTTTTGAGGCCCATTCAAACAAAAGCAGTGGTCCACAAACAAATTTGGAGACCAAAGGGAACAACTGCAAAGCTAGCAGTTCCTGCTGCTAAGCATGTAGTTCCTGCTGCTAAGGGAAATAGGGCAAATGCTGTTAAGGCCTCAGCATGTTGGATTCTTAAATACAATGTTGCATCAACTGTCCTTAAAAGATTAAATTACATTGATGCAAGAGGCAGATCCAAGTCAGTAATGGCTTGGATCCCCAAAAGAAACTAACACTCTTATTTATGTGCAGGAACATTCAAATGATCAACAAGAGGATCAAGGATACTCAGATAGTGGATGTTCTAGGCACATGACAGGCAACAAGTCTTATCTCTCAGATTTTCAATCAATAGATGGAGGCTATGTTACCTTTGGAGGAGGTGTTGGTGGCAAAATTTCCGGTAAAGGTACCATTAAAACTGGAAATTTAGATTTTGAAGATGTGTTCTATGTAAAATAGCTAAATTATAATCTTTTTAGTGTCTCACAAATGTGTGACAAAAAGAACAATGTTCTTTTCTGTGAGACTGAATGTTTTGTACTTTCTCCTGATTTTAAGATGCCTGATGAAAGTCAAGTACTTCTTAGAATTCCTAGAAAAGGCAATATGTACAGTGTAGACATGAAGAACATTGTTCCTAAAAAGAATTTAACTTGTCTTGTTGCAAAGGCCACATTGGATGAATCAATGAAATGGAATAGAAGGCTTGATCATATTAACTTCAAAACCATAAATAAAATTGTTAAGAATGGTTTGGTAAGAGGTTTACCTCACAAAAGATTTGAAAATGATCAAACATGCATTGCTTATCTTAAAGGCAAACAACACAAAGCCACTTGTAAGCGCAAGATTTTTAACTCTTTCAATCAATCATTGTTTATGCTGCATATGGACTTATTTGGACCTGTTTCAGTAAGTAGTATAATGCATAAGAGATATTGTCTTGTTATAATTGATTACTATACTAGATTTACATGGGTTTTCTTTCTATCTTCTAAGGATGAGACTACAAGCATCCTTAAGACATTCATTACACAGATAGAAAACCAAGTAGACAAGAAAGTGAAAGTCATTAGATGTGATAATGGGACAGAGTTTAAGAATAGAGTTATGGATGATTTCTACAAACAAAAGGGTATTAGGAGAGAATTTAGTGTTGCTAGAACTCCACAACAGAATGGAGTAGTTGAAAGAAAGAATAGAACACTAATTGAAGCTGCTAGAACAATGTTAGCTGATTCAAAGCTACCTATAACTTTTTGGGCTGAAGCAGTTAGCACTGCTTGCTATGTTCAAAATAGAGTTTTAGTTATACAGCCTCACAATAAGACATCATATGAACTTTTTAGAGGTAGAACTCCTGCAATAGGATTTCTTAGACCTTTTGGATGTTATGTGACAATTCTCAATACCTTAGATCATTTAGGAAAATTAGATGGTAAAGCAGATGAAGGATTCTTTGTTGGATATTCTCTTAATAGCAAAGCATTTAGAGTATACAACACAAGAACTATGATTGTAGAAGAAAATCTACATGTGGAGTTTTTAGAGGATAAATCCAATGTAGAAGGTCAAGGACCAAAATGGCTATTTGATCTTGAATCTCTAACCAAATCAATGAATTATGTGCCTGTTGTTGCAGAAACTAATAATTTTTCAGGTTCACAAGCAACAGATGAGGCAAGGTTAGAAAAGGAGACAAACCAAGATCATGTTTGGATGCCAATATGATCAAGTACAATTGTGGAATCAACTTCAACAACTGATGAATCTTCTTCTGGAAAGGCTAAAGAAGGTGTTGAAGATGAAAGCAAAGAAGATGGAACTCAGGAACAACAAAATGTTTCTGCTGGTAGCATTTCTGTTGCTGCTGGTAGTATATCTGTTTCTGCTGGTGATTCTGCTGCTAAGCTTACTGATTCTGCTGCTGGCCCTTCAGAAACAAAAGAAGCAGAATTCTCAGATAATGAGGTGGATTTCAATAATCTTCCATCAAATTATCAAGTTCCTTCTACACCACAAACAAGAATTCACAGAGTCCACTCCCTGGATAATGTGATTGGAGATGTACAATCTGGTGTAAAGACAAGACAACAACTGATGTCTTCAGACCAACAAGGGCTTCTTGATGCCCTTTATGCTTCAAAGCAGCATGAGTTTTCAAACTCTTGCTTGTTTGTATGTTTTCTCTCACAAGCTGAACCAAAGAACATTCTGAAAGCCTTAGATGATTCAAGCTGGGTAGAAGCTATGCAAGAAGAGCTTCTTCAGTTCAAGATTCAGAAAGTTTGGGTGCTAGTTGATTTACCTAAGAATGCAAAGGTAATTGGCACTAGATGGGTTTTCAAGAATAAAAGGGATGAAATGGGAATAGTGATTCGAAATAAGGCTAGATTAGTAGCCCAAGGGTACACACAAGAAGAAGGGATAGACTATGATGAGGTTTATGCTCCAGTAGCAAGGATTGAGGCAATTAGGCTTTTCTTAGCTTATGCTTCATTTTTAGGCTTCACAATCTACCAAATGGATGTCAAGAGTGCATTTTTATATGGAACAATTAAAGAAGAGGTGTTTGTTACACAACCTCCAGGCTTCATTGACCCTGACCAACCAGACAAAGTGTACAGAGTAGTTAAAGCTCTCTATGGCCTTCATCAGGCACCAAGAGCTTGGTATGCAACACTTGCTTCCTACTTATTAGAAAATGGATTTCAAAGAGGAAAGATTGATCAGACACTTTTCATCAAACAGCACAAGAAGGATCTTCTGTTAGTGCAGGTGTATGTGGATGACATTATCTTTGGATCTACTTGGAAAGAGATGTGTCTAGAGTTTGAGAAACTTATGCATGATAAGTTTCAGATGAGTTCTATGGGAGAACTTACATTCTTTTTGGGTTTGCAAGTTAAGCAATCATCTGAAGGCATATTTATTAGTCAAGAAAAATATGTTGCAGAGATACTTAGAAAATTTCAATTTGCTGATTCAAAAATGGCAAGCACACCAATGGACTCTGAGAAGCCACTTCTAAAAGACTTAGATGGAGAAAATGTAGATGTACACACATACAGATCTATGATAGGCTCCTTGATGTATCTTACATCATCTAGACCTGACATCATGTTCCCTGTTTGTGCTTGTGCAAGATTTCAAGTTACTCCAAAGGTTTCTCATTTAACTGCAGTCAAGAGGATTTTTAGATATCTCAAGGGTCAACCTAGGTTGGGTCTATGGTATTCAAGGGAATCACCTTTTGACTTGGTAGCATTTTCGGATAGTGATTATGCTGGTGCTAGCTTGGACAGAAAGTCAACAACTGGAGGATGTCAATTCCTTGGGTGTAGACTTGTCTCATGGCAGTGTAAGAAGCAAACAAGTGTGGCAAATTCAACAACTGAAGCTGAATATATAGCTGCTGCAAGTTGCTGTGGTCAGGTTCTATGGCTTCAAAACCAACTCCTTGACTATGGGTATAATTTCTTAAACACTGTTATTCATATTGATAATAGTAGTACAATTTGTATTATTAAAAATCCAGTGCAACATTCTAAAATACAAAACACATTGAAATTAGACATCACTTTATAAGAGACTGCAATGAGAAAAGATTAATTCAAGTACTTAAAATTGCTTCAGAATTCAATTTTGCAGATCTGCTAACCAAAGCTTTTGATGTTGGAAGGTTTCAGTACTTGGTAGCAAGTATTGGAATGCTTAATCCTCAATGATTTTTAAACTTTGTGTTTTTGTAAATAAATTTTTGTTTGTGCTGCTAGTTTTTGAAAGTTACTACTGCTATTACAAAAGTTTGTGCTGCTAGTACAAATTTAATTTATGTTATTCATACAGTTAGTCCTATGATTATTCTAATACAAGACAAGTACTTTGTACATTGTTCTTTTGGTTTTAGACTAACAATTTCAGGTATGATCATGTGAACACAAAAGGATGTTTCAAGTGAAATGGAAGCAGCAGAATCAGAATATCCAGTTGCTACATATAAGGTTTATGATGGACTGAGTTTGGGAATTCAAAACTCCTTAAAACTTCTTTCTTGAAACCTAAGTATGAAATTTCACATTGAATTGATGACTTAGTTGATCAGATAGTAACTGATGCAACTCACTTTCTATCATTTTATACTTTCAAGTATAATGAGCAAGTCTAAGGACATCTGATAGAAAGAACAGCTAGTAAAAGTGAATCTAACACTTGTGTTAGAGGCAACAATTACTATGAGCTGGAAACCCTGTCAAGAAAGCCTTTTGAATAGGTTTATCTTTACACAGGCAGTTATTTATAACTGAAAACATTGGTTCTCACACAACCAGAGGTTGCTTTAAACCGAAATTTTGATTAAGTGTTTGTTATACACTTAATCCCTTCAAAATGGTTGAAAGCAGTATGGTTTTTCATAATAAAATCAATTACATACTGCTAAGGCAAAAGTTTCTTAAAAGGATTTTCAAAGGATTCACAAAAACCATCCATTGATGGATCATGAGTCAAATGTCCACTGATTCACCTCTCATAGGAGTTAACACACCTAGAAGTGATGAGGGCAGCAACTTAAACTCTTAAGGAATTGATGGTTTCATGTACAACATTGTCTGAAAACAAGTTCACATTGGTAGATCAGATAATGATGGGATGATGGTGAGACATCTTCCAAACAGGGGAGGATGATACAATTTTATTTGCTTCAGGGGAGGAAATAAAAAACCAATGTATGGAAGGAAAAGACAAGAGCATACAAGATGATGACATGGAGGTTGAAAATGACAAGAATAGAGCTTATTCTGGAGTATTATATATATTCAGAAGGGATGAAGCATTCCAAAGGAGAAAGTTCTATCTAGGTCAAACGAAGAAAAGTTTCAATTTCAGTTTACCACGTTTGTTCATCACTTGCAAAGGCATGCTGATAGATGATTTCACTTGTTGAAACAAGCATCCAAGATACACAGCACCATTGCCTCTTATAATTCCTCCATCCAAGGAAATTGCACCATCTTTAGGATGTGTGTTGATATTGTTAAAGTCAAAAGAAAGCAGATGAGTTCAGAATAGAAGAAAGTTCAGATCAAGGGTCTGACTATGAAGTGTTTGAAAGATCTTCACAAGTCCTCATTTAATTCAGAAAAACATGTTGAAATGGATTCACATGTTTAGGGGAGGATTGTTGGGAATTAAATATTCTGAAGTTCAAGAATCGGGAAATACTACAAGTGTGTTCCTGCTGGTAGTACATTTCATTCCTGCTGGTAGTGTATCGTTCCTGCTGGTAGTGTATTGTTTCTACTGATGATAATGCTGCTGGTTGATGCTGCTGCTAGTGCATCTGTTCCTGCTGCTATCATTATCTCATTCCTGCTGCTAGCATTATCTCATTGCTGCTGCTAGATGGATAAGTATGAAAAAGATATTATGTATTTTGGTCAACAATATACGGTAGATAATATCTTACCCCATGTGCTTAGTTAACAAGTTGTGTACACAGATACATGTTGTATCTTATGTACTGACACACTCAAGATAAGTTAGCAAGTAGTTCGACTAGACTTTAAGCAATATTGTAAAGATCTTCTTGGACTATAAAAGAAGATCTTAGTCTCGATATTATGTGTGCATAAGTCGATAAGTTATTTTTGATATTGTAAACACTTAGAACTTTCATAACTGTTAGAACTAGAACAAACACAACAATATCAAGAACATAGAAACTTAAGATTCAAGGTTGTAACCCTAGTGATAATTAAAGATCACTCGTATTATTATCTTAATAAGATTGAATCATTTGGTGTTAATCTTTCGTTGTTCATTATCATATAACAAACACAACTGTTCCATTTCCATAACACAAATAACCTTCTAAGTGTGATTAAGTAGATTCCGCATACTTAATCATATTAACTCAATATATCATACACACAAAGAACAAAAGGTTTAACCACCTTAATCGTGTGTCGAATCCTACACACGGGATATATCCACAATGGTCCGTTCTTATTAAGTCCATTTCAAATCCTCCCACGGGTGATGAAAAAAGAATATTGTACAAGAGGAAGCACGAAGCAGCAAGGAAAGATGTGGAACGGGCTTTTGGTGTGTTGAAGAAGAAGTGGAAAATGCTTAAAGTTCCGGCTCGAGGGCTGTATAAAAAGGATCTCCAAGATATTATATATACATGTATCATATTACATAATATGACCATTCGACACAAGCAGCGGGCCAGCGTGATCACGATCCCTTAAGAACGCATGAAGAATCGTTAGTAGTTACCCAGGAGCTTATGCACTCATCAACTCATCTAAACTTAAAATCTGATTTGATCGAACACATTTGGAGAAATCGTAGAAATCAAGTCAATCAAGTGAATGAAGACGAAGACGGTAGCGATGATGACGATGAGGACGACGATGAAGAATTTTTGTAATGTTTTTAATGTTATTTGAATAATTTACGTAATGTTTTTAATGTTTAATTGAATAATATATGTAATATTTTTATTTTTAATGAATTTTAAGTTTTTTGTTTAAAATGTTTGAATTAAAAAAAAAAAAAAAAAAAAAGTCGGTCACCACTGTGGCACATTGGTCATGTCTAGTCACCGGAGAGAGAAAGTTGACGTGGCAGCTGGTGACCCAGGTCACCACTGTGACTAGCCTAAACAAAAGTTACGGATAAAAATATTGCAAAAACAATTAAAGGTTAGATCATAAATTAACTCGATATTAGAAGACTCAACAATTGTTCACCCTTACTTATATTAACCAAACAATGTATAAAGTTTATTTGTAGTTTTTGTTCCGGTTTAAGCAAGATTAATCTAAGTAGCATAATACGTCAACATTTGTTTATATTTTAAATATAGCTTTTTATACTTTGCATTATATACCATACACTTTGTTTAACAATATTAGTATCTACAATTGCAAAATCTACGATAATATACAAATTTAATATGTCATGTTAGTTCATCAAGTTATAAACACTTTAACTTTATAAACCTATTGATTTAAGAGCATACAAAACGGAAAAGCTTTTAATAAAGTTTACAAGTTTGTTACAGTATGTCATATTAGATCATTAAAATATACTCTTGAATTCATAAACTTTATTTCACTATGTATAAACGTGTTATAAATTTATAAAATGGTACTCAATAATAAATACATTAAATTATAAATAAGTTCATGATCCTAAACCTCTTCATGTTACATCTACATGAACTACAAACTCGTTATGATTTAAAAGAAAAAATGTTGAAATATGTAAATCATAAAATAACTATAAACACATAATCATCAAAGCTCATGCAGCGGAAAGATCTACAATAACATATAATTAATTAAACTAAATAGAAAGTGTACCTTTTTTATTCCTACCAAGAACAAGGAATCGTATCTACAAGAACAAGATAAACCCTAATTAGGGTTTAGGGTATGGATCGATCTAATATGGATCGAATAGGGCAAATCACCACAAGCTAAAAGAAGCTTGTCACTCGTTCTTGTACACACGTAATGCTAGCGTTCCAATGAGAAAAACTAGGTTCAAATCACGAAACAAACCAAACACTTTATAAGCTAAACCTTGGATCGGCAATTCCTAATGGAATTAAAAGTGGTCGATCGGTTCTAGCTTAGAGGAGAAGAGGAAGAGAAGAATGGCTTGCTTAGGGATTCAAGATTAGGGAAACAATGAAACACAATAGGATGTATTTATAGTTTTCCTTTGGCTTGTTCCCTACTCCATCCAAACTGACTCCCTAACCCTAAGGGGAGGGATCGGCCAAACTTCATCCCAAAATAGGGATTCTAGATCCTTCTCTTCCTATGTTTCACATTTAGTCCTTTAACGACCGTTATCTCTAACTCCGTTAAGTACTAACTGTCGTTAAGTATTTGTTTTGTGAAATGAATAAATATAAATATAAAATATATTTAATTTATTCACACCATTGGAACTCTCACGTATTGTGTGCAATCCCGAGTCTCGGGTTCGAAACCGGACATACTAATATTAATAATTATACATAAACTCTAACAGCTCCCACTTGGATAACTATTAATATAGTAATGACATGGGCTAGTCTAGCTTAATAGTTCCCAATGCCCCCAGCTCGATCCGAGTATGGTTTTCCTGGAAAAAACCACGTGATGATATAATCATCATACTTATCATTTTGTTACTAATACCGCGTTAATATGGATATGGATCTTGGTCATTCCATAATTAACAATAGTTTCTCGTTTATACATAATTGATCAAGATTACCAAAATATCCAAACGTCTTCCAGATAGACTTTGGGCGTGCGCATGCAAACATCTTGTCAATCCTACGAGTGGCCAAGCAGTATTAAACTTCAACACAAAGTTGAAGGAACAAATCCTTTATTGACGACGAGCATAACCCTCGAACTTCGCATCACTTCCGAAAATAGCCCTTATAACTACCTTTTACGGATAGCGTTAGACTACCTCACAGAAAATGAGCTACATCCTCGGCAGTTACCTGGTATCTCAAGTCTGAGGATAAATATTCATGATATACTTAATGACTATGATCCATAAAGTATAATCATGTGGTTGGGATAAGTCCTATATTCAATTTATCCAATATTGAATATCATGTGACATTGGTGTCTCAACCTTACAGTACATTCTACCAATCCTTACATTTGTATTAGTTCAATAATATTCCCATATTATTAATTGACAACGGACTATTTAGAATAAATTAATTTATTCACGGATTTAAACATGCAAATATAGGACACAAATATTAATAATGAGAATAAACGTTATTCGCACTTCATTTCATTAAAATAATAATTGTTTACATGTCCCTTATCCAAAACACTAATCACAGATTTACATGAAACTATCTGGCATACGAAGACCAATACCCCGAGCATGTCGAGTAAACGTTTCCTTAGGTAATGCCTTCGTGAAAGGATCAGCCAGATTGTTATCTGTGTGAACTTTGAGTACATTAATTTCACCCAGTTCGACTTGTTCTCGAACATAGTGATATTTCCTACGAAAATGTCTGGCGCCCTTCATAACTCCAGGTTCATTGGCGAATGTGATTGCAGCAGAGTTGTCGCAATACACATTTATAGGCAATTCATTTGACGGCATCACTCCAAGATCCGAAATAAATTTCCTTATCCAAACAGCTTCTTGTGCAGCTTCCGATGCAGCAATATACTCAGCTTCTGTAGCAGACATGGCCGTTGTACTCTGCTTTTTGCTCTTCCAGTCTACAGCTCCTCCATTTATGACAAAAACGTAACCCGTCTGAGACTTCGTATCATCTTTATCAGTTTGAAAGGACGCATCGCAGAAACCTGTAACATTCAGTTCTGCGTCTGGATTTCCCCCAAAAACAAGAAACATATCTTTAGTATTCCTTAAATACTTAAGAATGTTCTTTACAGCATGCCAGTGATCTTTCCCTGGGTTTTGCTGATAACGACTGGTTAAATTTTGTGCGAATGCCACATCTGGCCTTGTACATTTAACTGCATACATGATAGATCCTGCTGCCGAAGCATACGGAACTTTCTTCATGTATGCCACCTCTTCAGGTGTAGAAGCACACATTTCGCTACTTAAGCCATGTTCTACTTGCATGGGCAAATATCCCTTCTTGGAATTTTGCATATTGAATCTCTTCAATATTTTATCCATGTAAGCACTTTGGCTTAATCCGATCAACCGCTTAGATCTGTCTCTATAGATCTTGATTCCAAGGATGTAAGCTGCTTCTCCTAAATCCTTCATGGAAAAACACTTACCAAGATAATCCTTAACTTCATTAAGACTTGGTATATCATTTCCCATGATTAATATATCATCGACATATAGGACAAGAAAAGTAGTGTTACTCCCACTAACTTTGTGGTATACACATGGCTTATCGAAATTTTGAGTAAATCCAAACTTCTTGATTTCCTCATCAAATTTCTTATTCCATTGCCTGGATGCTTGCTTCAATCCATAAATGGATCTTTGAAGTTTGCATACATGCTCAGGAAATTGTGGATTCACAAACCCCTCAGGTTGCGCCATATAGATGTCTTCATCTAGGCGACCATTCAGAAAGGCGATTTTGACATCCATCTGCCAAATCTCATAGTCATAGTAGGCAGCTATGGCTATAAGAATCCTAATAGCTCTAATGTCGGCCACAGGAGAAAATGTCTCCTCATAGTCAACACCGTATGTTTGGGTAAAGCCTTTAGCCACCAAACGAGCTTTGTAGGTGTGTACATTGCCATCCATGTCCGTCTTCTTTTTGAAGAGCCACTTACTCCCAACTACTTTAGCATTGGGAGGAAGGTCTACTTCAATCCAGACTTTATTATCTTTCATGGATTGCATTTCCCCATCCATAGCAAGTTGCCATTTCTTCTTCTCAGGACTATTAATGGCAGCACTATAACTAGTTGGCTCATCGAGATCCACTAGTATAGAATCCTCATCCTCTATGTTTAAACATAGACGATCAGGAGCTTTTGTATATCTTGAAGATCTACGGATGGGTACCACTTCAACTTCGGGTGGAGGACCTAAACTTTCAGGTTCCACAGGAAGTGTGTTAGTGCCTTTAAAAGGTGACGTATCTTCATGATCACTTTCAAGATCATATGCCCTCCCATTGAATTCTTGAGATATTAGATTATCCTCAAGAAATTCACCATACCTAGCCATGATGACCTTATTTTCAAGTGGGAAGTAAAAGTAGTAACCCTTCGTTTCCTTAGGGTATCCTACGAAGATACACTTAACAGATCTTTGTTGGAGTTTATCAGGTGAGTCACGTTTAACAAACGCCTCACAACCCCAGACCTTTAAGTAAGAAAAGTTGGGAGCTTTTCCAGTCCATACTTCCTATGGAGTCTTATCAACCTTCTTAGTTGGAATCCTATTCAACACGTGAACATCTCCTTCCTTGTAGATCCAAAGATGATATCATCCACATACACCTGAACTAGCAAAAGATCCTTCTTGTGCTTCTTGATGAATAATGTCTGATCTACCTTGCCTCTTTGAAATCCATTTTCTGCCAAATAGGAAGCCAGTGTTTCATACCAAGCCCTTGGTGCTTGATGAAGGCCATAAAGAGCTTTCACTACCTTGTACACCTTGTCTGAATGATCTGGGTCAGTAAACCCTGGAGGTTGTGAGACATATACCTCCTCTTCAATAGTACCATATAAAAAAGCACTCTTGACATCCATTTGATAAACTGTGAAGCCCATAAATGAAGCATAAGCCAAAAATAACCTAATGGCTTCAATCCTTGCTACTGGAGCAAAAACCTCTTCATAGTCTGTCCCTTCTTCTTGTGTGTACCCTTGGGCTACTAATCTATCCTTATTCCTAATCATTATGCCCCTTTCATCCCTTTTATTTCTGAAAACCTATCTAGTACCAATTACCTTTACCCCCTTTGGTAAATCAACTAGTACCCATACCTTTTGAATCTTAAACTGAAGAAGCTCCTCTTGCATAGCCTCTACCCAGCTTGAATCATCTAGGGCTTTAAGAATATTCTTTGGTTCTACTTGTGAGAGAAAACATACAAATAAGCAAGAGTTGGAATACTCATGCTGCTTTGATGCATAAAGAGCATCAAGAAGCCCTTGTTGGTCTGAAGACATCAGTTGTTGCCTTGTATTCACCCCTGATTGTACATCTCCAATCACATTGTCTAGGGAGTGGACTTTGTGTATCCTTGTATGTGGTGTGGAAGGAACTTGATATTGAGGTGGGAGATTGTTGAAATCCACCTCTTCTTCTGAGAAATCTGCTTCATTTGGTTCTGAAGGGCCATCAGTAGAAACATTTGGCCTAGCAGTAGAAACTGTTTGCCTGGCAGAATCTTGCTCTGTCTCAGCAGTATGAACTTTTGGCTCAGCAGTAGGAATAATGATTGTACTGCTAACCTGTTCTTCTTGTTCCGCTTCCTTGTTTTCATCTTCAATCCCTTCTTTAGCTTCATTTGAAGAAGGTTCATCATTTGTTGAAGTTGAAGCCACACTTGTACTTGTCCATATTGGCATCAAGATATAATCCTGATCTTTGTCTTTTCCTAACCTTGCCTCATCTGTTGCATCTTCAGCTTCTGAACCTGAAAATTCATTAGTTTCTGCAACAATAGGTACATAATTCATTGATTTGGTTAGTGTCTCAAGATCAAATAGTGTAGCTCAGGTTGTTGAAATTCAGCTAAGCCTGAATGCTCTAGGTCAATCCCTGGGGGAACAGGAATTCCTCTATAAGGAGGTGGGACATTTTTGTATCCTAACCCAGACTTTGCTTTATTGGTCACTTGACATTCAATCATGTTAGTTACACCCTTAGAAGCATGTTCTAGTGTCTCTACACTTAAGTGAATGTTTTCATTTTCTTTTTTGATCCTATCATATGCATCTCTTAAAAGCTTAATTTCAGCATCTCTAAAGAATATGTCCTGTTTAAGAAGAGCTTTGTCATCTGAAAAAGCAAATTTTTTTTTCTTTATAGTGTATGATATGCTTTTCTAAGGAAGCTAAACCACACTTATAGTTTACTAAGTCAGTAAGTCTTGATGTGTTGTGCTTAGCTCTTTCTTTTGATCATCATAATGTTTGATTAAAGTTTGTAGTTCTTTAAGAGCTGTGCAAGTATGTGAACAAGCTTAATGAGATTGTACCTCAAAAACAGAAAAAGCCATGAGTGCCATCTGAGAAGAAGCTTCTTCTTCATCTGCCATGAAGCTCCAATCAAAACCCAATCCATCAATAGCTACCATAGCTTTTGGCTCAGAAACCTCCCCTGTTTTGGATTTGCTTCAAAAACCTCTTTTCTTACTATCTTGCTGCCTAGGTTTTCTACATTCTCTTGAGAAGTGCCCCATCATGTGGCAGTTGTAGCATTCTATCTTTGACTTGTCAAACCAGCAGTATCATTGCTGCTGATTGTGAGCTTCTTTCCCGTCCTTTGATAGAACTTCTTAGCCCTCATGCTAAGAAGAGAAATTTGCCATTTTAGGTCCATTTCCTCCAGATCATCATCATTGATCTCTTGGAGGTCTTCATGAGTTAACATGGACCCATCATTCTGGCTTGTGAGAAAAGCACAACATGTTTTCTCATCCAAAATACCAAAAGTACTGCTTGATGAACTAGTAGTACCAACTCCACCATCAATCTTCACCTCTTCAACTAGATTTGAGGTACTAGGAGATGACATAAATGCCATATTCCCAGTACTTGAACTAGTACCTCCAGTTTTCTTCAAATCATGTTCCACAATTTTAAAGTTGCTATACAAGTCCATAAGTTCCATGTGGTCAAGGTCTTGCTTATTCTTCCAGACAACAACATGCATAGCCCACTCTTCAGGTAAGCTTCTCAGAAATTTTGAGTTTAAATCTTCTTGAGGTATTTCAACCCCCAGAATAGCAAGTTGGCTCACAATATTCTGAAGCCTGTTGAACATGTGGTCTAATGATTCATTGTTTGTTGAGGAGAAATTTTCAAACTGCTGTTTGAGAAGAGTCTTATGGGTCTTCTTGGTGGCTTTATTCCCACCATACCTTGCAATAATGGCCTCAAACAAAGACTTTGCATCTTTGAACTTACTGAAGTTTAAAAGTTGATCATTTGGAATGGTCATCATCAGCATACTTCTTGCCTTGAGGTCATTCTTCATTCTGACTCTATCTTCTGCTGTTGTTGGTTTGGTATTCAAAGTTGTCACAATTGTACCTTCAACTGTTGATGTAGAGGTTGTAGGTTTGAAGGAGTTTCCATCTTCAATAATTTCCCAAAGTGCATAATCTTGCACTTGGAAATATTGCTCTATCCTCAGCCTTCACATCTCAAACTCATTCTGTTTGAGCATTGGTAACTTTGCAGCAACATTCGTCTGGATAGGTTCAACGTCTATTTATTCTTCTTCTTCTTCTAAATCAAAGATATCAGCCTTGCTCTGATACCAATTGAGGGGGATTCGATACACTATTGAGGATGTAATTCCTTTAAAATGAGTGTATGAGATACTTTGAGTTAATATGATTAAGTATGCGGAATCTACTTAACCACACTTAGAAGGATATTGGTTATGAGGGTAATAGGAAATGGAACAATGGTGGTTGTTGAATTTGATAATGAACATACAATGTTAACACTAAACGATTCAATATTATTGAAAATAATACGAGTGATCTTCACTATCACTAGGGTTACAAACCTTGAATCTTAGTTACAAAGATAAATATATCTAGTACATGCACATGCAACTCTTAGATAATATTCAACACACTAGATACTTACACTAGTCACACATATCTCTAAGCTAAGATCTTCTTTTTATAGTCCATAGAAGATCTTTACAATATAGTCTAGTCTTGTCGAACACATGCATGGACTGTGTCAATAGCTAAGATACAACTAGTATCTGTGTACACAACTTGTTACTGATCACTTTGTCTAAAGATATTGTCTACCGTATATTCTTGACTTTTGTGCACAAAATATCTTTTTATACTTATCTATCCAGCAGTAGTAATCGCGACACTTATCCATTCAGCAGTAGTATGAGTCACTCCAACAGCAGTATCGACCAGCAGTACCTTTTGGTTGTACCAGCAGTACTAACTTCAATTAGTACTGTTAGTTATAACTTTGAGTAGTCTTCAGATATACACTAGCAGTTAGTACTGTTAGTGTATTCTTCTCAGCAGTACAAACCTTGTGAACTTGTAATTTCCAAATGCTAATCTTCAGAACATTTAATTCCCAACAGATAATTTCCTTTTCAAAGGAGCTTTTGTAGACATAGCAAGTCTTCCTTTCCTACTCTTCTACTTGTCTGACATACTGGAAGACCTTAAGATCGTCGCCTGATCACCTTTGGAAAGGGGATCATCAGAATCTGCTACATTCTCCACAAGATGCGGAGTCTCGTTATTATTGACTGATATCGATGGAGAACCTACCCCATAGCTCACATTCTTCGGATCTTGGGGGATGAAACTAACCTCTCTGGTACCACGAGCTACAACGAAATTTCTGAACGCCATTCCGGCAACAACAAATGAGAAAAACATAAATATCAGCAGATAAGTTATTTACTTTATTTAAATGAGAATATACATACTTTATCCTTCACATATTATCTTAGGTTTCAACGGAGAGCCTTCCCAACAATCAACAATGCTCGCCATGTACAGAACCGGCTCAGGAAACGTTTGAACATCAAATGGATGGCGAGCAAGACGCTGGTAATCTTATGTGGTATGGCAAAGGGTCATCAAAGCGTTTCTCGTCAAACCGGAATGCTTTATCCAACAAGGCTGGATATTCGAGAGGTATGATTGTGTTTTGTACATAGAAAAACAGACATTTTCAGTTTCTTATATTGGCAAAGGGTTTAGTTATTAAGCAAGGCACATCATGCTCGCTTCTCTTGGCCAAGGTTATCCAATCACCACCGGGACAAAGATTAATAAAGCCCTAAAGCAACGTCAGTCGGCTCATAGCCATAAGCTTTTCATATAACAATGTAGGTGGTCAACTTGGCTAGGCCAAAAGGATTCAACCTGGAAATATGTACTTGATAATATTGTAAAAACTCTAGGATTAGGGGATGGATTGGAATCCTAAAGTTGGATTCTGTGAATGCATAACCCCACTGGAGCGTCAAAGATATTTTGGGTTCCGCTTGGAAGCATCACCTTAAACTCCTTGGGTATAGGGTATTTACCAATAAATTATGATAAAGCTTGTGGTGATAGGGTGCATTTTTGTTGCCTGATAATTCTTTTGGCTGCCATACTCATCTTGAACTAAGAATAAGGACAGCAAAAATCGAAGAATTGGTGAGAGAAAATTACCTTTAAACTCCAACGAAGCACGAAGCACAGTGTTGTGTATGTGTACTTTGGGCGCGAGAAAAATCAATCTAGGGTTAGGACTATGAAGGTTTATATATATCCCTCATAGTTTTTATCCCAACCATCCACGTGCAATCATATTTTGACTCACACACGGACTTTAATCAATTTTTTAAATTTTGAAAGGACGTTTGTGGTTACCGAAATTCTAGCTATTATGGCCTAGGGAGCGGTAGGTAGATTCTCATTAAAGGCATTTATTGCGCAAGTTTGTTTAAGCACTTATCTTTTTCCGTCCGATTTTGTGACGAAGGGGTAGGGTGTACGCTGATCTTTGAGTCGAAAGCAATATATACTCATACATATATATCACTTTCGACTGGGGAGCTTGATGATGTACCCTCTGAGCGGGTCGAAGGACTCCCTTTCGAGCCTGTACGTAGCCTTCTCTTCGAAGGCCTAGGTCAATCTCCTAAAACGTTTCATTGGCATAAAACCATTCATCTATGAAGTGGTTACCAAGTGGGAATCCGCCAATCGAAGCCTTAAGCCCTTCGGGGTATCCCCTTCGAAGGAACTAGAACGGAGAACTACCTTGACCTGGTCATACCCACGTTCCCTCTTCCCTTAGGCTTTCCCGCCAAGAATGAGATCGTGGGGCACAAAGCCCTAGCGGTTACCACAAATCATGGGACGCCCCCATAATCTCCGAATTATGTGCAAGTGCTATCAAAGGCCTATTTCTCCCCTATAAATAGCTTAGACGAGCAAGAACCATGGTATACTAACTCAACTCTCTCAATTTACTATCAACTTACCATATCACACACTTACTCGCACGCCGGAGGTGGTTCGCAGGGTCCAACCCCTGCGCAATCACTTAACGTAGTGTCTTAGTATTTCTTCTTTCAGGTTAAAGACAAGCTTGGCGCAACCTCAACACCCCATATATCCTTTGATCACCATCGAAGGCCTGGTCGTGCAATTTATTGTACAATCATTATGTGTATGTAAAACGGGTCAAAATGAGTGTTTGGTTTAGTAGCTAATAATACCCGTTTTGGGGTTCAACGGGTCGAATGCTTATGAAAATGATGTATTATGTTATGTTAAATATTTCTAGAAGTTTTGGTGTTATTTCGAGTTATAGAAGTCGTTTTCCGGAATATATGCAAATGTGGAATTTGTCCAAAAGTGCAGGTCAAAGACCATACAGCCAATGGTATAAATGCATACGGCCGTATGCTATAAAAGACAGAAAAGGTGTAATCTGTTTACATGGCCATACGGCCGTATGGTATTTTTCCATACAACCGTATGGTGCTTTCCCAGATTTTGTCGGTTTTGTTTATTTTGTGGAAAATGAACCGTAAGTCGTTAGAAGTCGTGTCACCCGTCATTTTAAAGGTAATTGAGTCTAGTTTCATTTAAAAATAGTCTTAAGTTCTGGTTTGTAATATATTTATATCAGTTTGTAAAAGAGTAACAGAAAGTCCATTAAAGTTGGGTTGTTTTCGCATAAAAGCTTTAAATTCCGGTCAAAGCAGGCACGGGGTGTAACATGTTCTTTGTCCGGATGTTAATGATCTCAGCTTCACAGTGGAATGTTGCAGACTGCAAAACAACAGCTGGTTAGAAACACAACAGGTAACATGCTATTACTTATAACACTCTGGATTTTGGGTAAAAAGTAAAGCACATCTTTTCTACGGTCACGGCCCAAGGCCAATAGGTCCTGAAGAGTTCCATTTTCTGCTTTAGACTCTGAAATAGGCACACTTGGTTCAGTAGCATCAGCATCGCTGCAATTCATAATTTTTATCAGTCGTTAATATTTTTGAAGCTGTCAATGTTGCTAAATGTATGATAATGAATACCTTATCTGGGATTTAAATTCAACAATAGCGGGAATCTCATCACTGTCAAGAATAAGCGTAGATGAACATCTAAATATACCAAGCTGACCTGTAAGATAGAGATGCTTCAAAAATTAGGATCAACAGTTAGTTAAGCAGTAGACGATCCACATAACCTTATACTAACCATTATAGTATTTAGCACTCATGGAAGTGAGGATTATAGTGTACTTTTCAGAATGACTGGACATCATCTTCAGTAGCTGATCTCATAATTTTCCCCATAGGGTGACCCTTAAAGTGCGGCCCCTGTTTCAGGAAAACACCCACTATTTATGAGTCTATTTTCAACCTGGGACCATAGCAGTCTATATTGCAAATGTGATTACAAAAAGTAGGCAGTACATTTCATTTATAAGTGCAAAATCAAGTTTTTAAGACCCTATTCTTGGCTGTGAAGATTTGCCCACAGCTGTAATGAACCCAATAACTCTGCAACAAAAAAAACATGCATATCAACCTACCAATACAACTGTAATTCCAACATGCTTTTTTTGGTTTAAAGTAAAAATATTTGTACCAATCAGATATTTTTTCTCTGTAGGCTGAATGCTATCAAACTTCATAAACTGGAACGGGTGCTTCAGAAAACCATCAACTTTGTTGCCAACCTTGTGGACCGCTGTGGAACCATTAAGCTCAATAAAGTGATCGTTGTCTTTGACCTGCTTCTTGTTTGACTTTTGTAAAAGGGGAATTGAAGTAATGATACAAACAAAGTTGAGACTTAGAATCCGTTTAATGAAAATGATAGAACTGTACCACTCTAACCATTTTCCAAAAACAGTCTGAATAATAGTTTTTAACAATCAAAAGACACTTTGACATACTGTGACAGCAGGTATAGGTGCAAAGTGTGGATGCCTCATATGACCTAAAAGGCTTATTTATACAGTTCCAGGTACATGAAAGATATCGCCACATTTAATGCCGAGAAGATGGAAGGAAGAGGCGATGGACAGCTGAAAAGCTTTTATTGCAGGATTTTTTTTTAATTGTAGTGGAGAGATTTTTGGGCTTCTCAAGGAGGTGGACTGCAAGGTGTATTAAAGGCTTACAGTTATGGCTTCATCAATGAGGCTTTAAAGAATGACTACATTGAAGATTTTTGCATAGTAGTATTATTTTTTTTTTCAAAACATTTATGGTTTGTAAAGTGATAAAAGATTGAAAGCTATTAAAAGCTTTCAAATTAAGCTCCACATTTACGAACTTTTGTAGCTTATTTTATACAATAGAGTTTCTCGGCCTATTAGATATATAATTATATTTGTTAAATAAGTTATAAGAAAAGTTCATTTAGTGATAAAGTTTTATAAATATATTGTAAGAGAAATATCAGTCACTCATTTTTTTAAATAAAAAGGATGAGGATTAATTGATTCTTAATTAAAATTCACTTTCATCATTCAAAAAAGGAATCATATATCTCAAGATGTAAACAAATGAAATAAATTACACAATCGCGAGGAGCATTTAATTATCTTTCAATAAATGCGCACTTTCATATACTTTTGACAAACTTTATTCTTAGCTTAGTTTTTTATGGTACATAAATTTGCATGATATATCACAAACTGTAGTTTCATATGTAAATACAAGTAATATATATTTAATTTAAAGAAAAATATCTGTAGAGAACTATTTGTAAAGAACTCCAAAAGATAAATTGTTTTTCCCTTAATACACTAACATATATCACAGATTATATTTGAACCTTTAAATCAATATAGTTTATTCAAAGAAGTTAGCGAAATAGAAGGAATTTTTTATTTTTTTTATTCACATATGATATAACACTAATGTATATAAGTTATAACACTGAACATTCTTTCGTAAAATAAGCATACGTTTTAGTATAAAACTCCAAAAGTGTCAACATATTTTTCATTTGAAACTACACATCTCAAACTTTCTAACCATATGTCACATAATAGTTAGACATCTGGATAAATGTAGCTTATTCGTAAAGTTAGACAAAATAAACACATATGTTTATTCAAATATGAGGTAACACGAATCGATAAGAACAAGAGAGTTTTCATAACTCGAACCATAAATCACATGTGATTTAATAGTGCATATTATCAATGCCACAATAACAAAACATAATTTTTTTGGGTCAAACTTCAACTAATTAACTATTCTAAATTGAGATTAAAATATATTGTGTCATATCCAGTTAGAAAGTTATGAATATCTAGTTTTAGGAAAAAAACAATAAAGCTATTCGGATCTTGTATAACTAGTTAAGTTCATTTTACTACATGCGTTGAATGGTCCGAACTTTCAGATTAGTGTTAAATCACATTTGATTTATCATGCAAGTTTCAACACTGAACATTAAAGTGAAAAATATGCAAGCAGAAAAAATTCATCGCAAGTATTTCAAAGTGCTTCTAAATTAAAAGATATATAAAATTTTTATCACGATGGTGTAATTTGTTTTGCCTAACGATACATATATTTCTTAAAAAAACAGAGCAAAATGATTGAAGGGTGTGTATTTTTTTAATTAAATATGTAGAATGTAGAGGGGGGGGGGGTGGGGGTGAATACGTTCCTAATTGAAATCTTAAATGTTTCGTATCAAATTTCCGATCAAGTGTGACTAAATATGAATAGTGGTTACGACAATTATAACAACTATGTTTATCTATATCCAACTTAATGCAATAGTCACACAAAACAAGTAAGAGAGATTATAGCTAGTTTTGTTAGATTCTGCGGACGGTCCCTTATATGTTTGGGAACGTAGGTCTGTATAAGGGACCGTTGACAGCGGCAAGTTTTAGACAGGTGATGAATTATGTATTTGCATAATCACAGTATAAGCAGAAAGTCACGAAAACACAAACTCAAAGCAAGTGTAAATGTAAAACGATAAATGCAAGAATAAAACGTAAAGAGAAAAGTAAAGAAAGTGCAAACCAGACACGATGATTTATAGTGGTTCGGTCACGAAGCACCTCTTCGCCCTACTCCACTCCCCGAGTACTCAACTCGAGAGTTACTTCACTAATCAACAAGCTCCCTTTAGGCGGAACAAACCGTACACCAACGCTTACACCAATTTACGACACTAAGCGAAATGTCGAGTTCTAATCTTGGCTAGAACCAATAAACACACAATCTACCCCGATCTTCACGATCAAAATGATCACTACGATCAACCCGATCAACACGATCACCACGATCAACACGATCACCACGATCAACCTGATCAACACGATCTACCCAATCCACACGATCTACCTAATCTACATGATCTACCTGATCAACATACAACACCTCACAGACTTACACATCGTCAGGATATACATGACACTTCACGGACTTACACATCGTCTGAATCTACCTATTACAAAAGATATGGACTCGATCTATATGTAACAAATGTTACACGTGGACTAACTAGACTACATAACTCTGTATCTAGGTGATAACGAAAGTTCTTCTCTTTGCACTTGAGGAGAGGAAGAAAGAATCATATATAAACAATATTCAAGCAAGTTAATGTGATCAAAGAAAGGATTGAAAAAGGACATAAAATTTTGTGCTAAAGAGGGTTTAGTTTTTCTGTGAAAAATGAGCGGGGGACGGTCCCTTAAACATTGGACAGTCCTTTATATATAAAGGACCGTCACCTATTTAAGGGACATTCTCAGCAGTTTTTATCTTTTAGTGGTGAAAATGTGAAATGTTATCTGTAAAAATTTAACTGATTTGGGCTAGAAAAATAGTTGTTGGGGATTTCAAATTCAAATTTCAAATTTATTTTTCTAATTAAAACATTTCTTTATAAATACAAAAATAATTTGTATAATTTATTTTTGTAAAAATGTTTTATCACATTTATAAAAATATGAGGTTTAAGGACAAAATTACAAAAATAATTCGTTTATCACTTAACAAGTTTGAAATATTGTTTGTACATACCTTAAGTGATTCATACTTGAGCCGTCAAGAGATGTTGATGCGTGCATGCATTGATGATTTGTGTAAACGAGTAACTTGTGCACTTTACGTTATGTATTACAAGTTACATGTTTTTCTTCATTAAAACATGAAGACACTGTATAGATTAAACGTCGTAACGTTTGCACTAACAAAATATAAGTAAAACAATCTCCAATTCTTTATGATAAACAAAATGACTTGTCACCCCCTTTTCCACCTCACATCTACATCACCTTCTCTTGGCACGTCATCATCCCAAAAAAAAATTTCCGCCAAATGTTATTTTTTTTCTACAAAAGAATTTTCGGGATTTTTTTTCATGATTTTTTCTTTCAATTTTTTTTTTTGGTCAAAAACAAATTGGTGCATTGTAGTTATAAGTTTTGGTGCATCATAATTATATGTTATTGCGTCATTGTTATAAAAGTTAATGTATCATAATTATAAGTTGGTTGCATCATAGTTATAAATTACCGAGTTGCCGCATCACAGTTACTGAATCCACATCTGATGCGGAGATTGCGAACCTTCACACGAAGTTTTACAATCCTTCTAGGCAGTGTACCTAATCGATGTTGTGTAGTATAGGTAATTCTCGGGGGATTGATCGTTCTCTAGGGGAATAGTGTCGTTAGGTCAAAATGTATGTCGAGATACGTCTAGAGGTGAGGGATAATTCTTTTTGTGTTTTTATGTTTTATGAAAAGCAAGTAAAAAAATCTCGGGGTTTGAAGAGTGGGCGGAATTAGTTACTAATTAACTAACCCAAAACTACAATTAAACTAAATTAAACTAATATGCGAGAAAAGTAAATTGGTGACTTCTTATGATAGGGAAATGCGTGTTCACTTAGATATCCTTATTCCCTAGTTATCTCCTATTAATTTGTCAAATTGTCACGTCCTTGTTTTAATTGAAGCGTTGTATTTCTTAATATTGGTCGTGAGGAGGTGCCGAAGTCACCAACTCTATGAACATTAGTCTCCCCTAAAACACTTAAAGTCTATTAAGTTTTCTAAGATCTACAAGCCGCAATTGAGAATGCTGAGGTGGACTTGTGGCAAAACCATGCTTGACATGATTCCGAACGGAGTTTTCAGAGCAAAACTTGAGGTCGAAACAATTATTTCAAATATGAGAGAAGTAAGTTTGAGGTGGTTCGGTCATGTCAGGAAGAGGCCACAATCAGCGCTAGTAAGAAGATTCGAAGCGCTAGTAGTAGATGGTGTGAGAAGGAGGGGTAGACCCAAAATCTGATGGGAGGATAGACTTAAGCTCGACATGAAGGAGCTTCTCTTGTCCGAAGACATGACCTCAGATAGGAAGGCATGGAGAGAGAGAATTAGGATCTGCGGGTAGTACTAACTAGGTGTTTCGTGGGTTTAGGTTGTTTTGACGTTAGGATTTAGGCGTCTCTTTGTTGCGTTGCCCCTTGCGTTTTGGTTTTTGGTTCCCCGTTTTGCTTTGCCTTAGCTTTAGGCCTGTGCGTTTGCATGCTTTACTCTGTGTTGCTCCCTTAGGTTTGCCTGCTTCTCTAGGTGCTTTGTGCCTTCGTTTGTGTTTGCATTTTTGCTTTTGTGCTCCTTTGCTTGTGCTTTTGCCCGTATCCCCTTGCCATTTTGGCTTCCTTCGGGTTCCATGTTTTATTTTTGCTTTGTTTGTGTGCTAGCCTGTTTTGCCTGCTTTTTGCTTTTTGCTATCTGACTCTTTTGCTCTCCTTTCTTTGCTTTCTTGGCTCTCTCACCCGCACACCTGCACTTGCCAGAGGTCTCATTAGAAGCAGTCTCTCTACTCCCGAGTTTATCCTGGGATAGGGGTAAGATCTATCTACATTCTACCTCCCCCTTACCTTGCCCCGGCGGGATTGGGTTTGTTGTTGTTGTTGTACAAGCCGCAATTCATGCAATAAATACAACGAGAAAAACCAATAGTGCACTCTATAATTGTGTTTTATAAGACATTTAAGCCAATCACATATAAGAACTTAACCAGTTTTCTTATCCTAACGCGAGGTAATCAATTAAACAAGAGATGACAAATCAATATTCAATAACTAGGTTTCGTTAGATCTAAGCAAACACTAATTAACTTAAGCTATGATGTTAAAGCAAATAAAAGATAAACAAGTAATCAAACAACACATAGACATATTGAATGATTAAAAGGATAACTTATCTTCAATGAAACATGTGTTTGGAGGGCTATAAAACCCTTACAAAAGCTAAGAAAATCGTTCTTAAAACCCTACTCCAAGATGTTACACGAATTATGAAAAACATTCGAAAGTATATATAAGCTTACACTTGTAACGGCGTCACATTATAGGTTGTGACGCTGTCAGCTCGCCGTCATTAGGGTTTCATCTTGTGTAAGTCGCCGTTGTGACGACGTCACTTATGATCTCTGATGCCGTTATGAATGCCTTGGCGCCATCCCTTGGTAAATCATCTGGTCCGTCTCTTGTTAACTTTGTACGTGACTTTGGTCTTCAAATACACCTGACGCCGTCAGGTTATAGAGTATTCAAATTCTTCTGGGGCGTCGCTTGTTATTTTTCCACCAAAACTCCATCTTCAGTAACAAGTGACTGCGTCACCTGGTAAGATGTGATGCCGCCAGGACTCCTTTCCAGACAGATTTTGAGACTTGGTCGTTTTCTTCTCTTTTCTTGTCGTTTTAAGCCCAAACATGCCGATTTTCAGATTTTCCGTCCCAAGTATCTAAAATGCAAAAAGAAACGATTTAGGGAAATATTTGATCATATAGATACGATTTTGGCCTTAAATGACCCCTTAAAAAGGTACCAAATAAATCCTTATCAACATCACAAAGTTGTTGCAGCATAAAATAAAAAGCTGCAAAATTGTTGAAAATTTAGCGCGACGTAGTTATTATATTGGTGATTATAATAAACAAATTTAGTGCATCAAAGAAAAAAAAGTTAATGCATCAAATTCAAAAGATTTAGCGCATCACAGGTAAAAATTTAGTGCACCAAACTTATAACTCTGATGCAGTTGCTTTGGGTTAATAGACAAAGAAGTTACTAAAGTTTGGGAAAATGTTCGCCTAAGTTACTATAGTTTAAAATGTTATAAACAAGCTACTCAAGTTCACGGGTTTATCAACTGGGTTACTAAAGTTTCAAAAATGTTACACTAGGGTTACTCCCAAGGTGGGCAACTGGTTGATAGGCGTTATCCCAGCCTGAAACATATTCCACCTCAAAGAAGTTACTAAAGTTTGATAAAAAGTTTGCCTAAGTTACTAAAGTTTCAAAACTGTCATCTAAGTTACTCAAGTTCACGTGTTTAATTTTTGTAAAAGTTGGTTTTGCAATAACTGTGATACAGAATAAAATAGGGTAAATCCATAGATGTACTAACCAAAATGATTCATTATACATAACCAACTAACAAAAATAAAAAATTTGCACGTTTGGTCCTTTTTGTTGCAGAATCTTGCATCGTATTTCCTTTTGGCCAACGGGCGTTTGTAATTATTTTCAAAATTTTTGGTTAATATGTTTTCATCCGCTATTTATCCGGTTTATATGCTTGTGTACGTTTGATGAAGCGAAAAGTGTACCGCTTTTAAGGGGTCATTTAAGCCCTAAATCGTATTTATTTGATCAAATATTGCCCTAAATCGTTCCTTTTGTCATTTTAGGTACTTTTGAGGAGAAATCTGGAAAAGGAGGCATTTTGGACGTTTTTGGAGCATAAAAGTGAAGAAAACGGCAAAGTCTCAAAAATCAGCTGAAAGTTACCTTTGACGGCGTCATATTTAACCCTGGACGGCGTCATGGCTTGGCAAAAGTGGTGGATGTGAAATTTACTCATGATAAGCCAGAGAAATTGCATGGAAATTCTGACGGCGTCACCTTTTAATTTGATCAAGGTCGTCACGTTATAATTTAAAGAGGGACGGCGTCACGTTCATAGTCTGACGGCGTCAAGCCTTGATAAGCCAGAACGGATTTTTTGAGAGCTAAAGAGGGACGGCGTTAAGAAGGTCATCCGAGAACCCTAAAAGCGGCGAGGTGACGGCGTCACACTCCATAACGTGACGCCGTCAGATCTAAAAATCTATATATAGTTTTGCAATTCTTTGTCATTAGTGTGGAACTTATTGGGGAACTTTGTGTGTGAAAACCCTAGGACGAATTTGGCAGCTCTTTCAAGGCTTTTTGCCTTGAGATCTTCCATGTTACATTGAAGATAAGTTATCAATTAATCATTCAATATGTCTATGTGTTGTTTGATTCTATCTTATTCTTGTCTTTTGTTTAACATGTTAGGCTAGATTTATCTTGTGTTTGCTTAGATCTAATGAAACCTAGCTATTGATTATTGGTTATTAGTGTGTTGTTAGTTGTATTGGATGATTGTTCATCTATGTTAGGCTTAAGAAAACTGGCTAACTTCCTATTCGGTAACTTGCTTGAACGTCTTAAGAAACATGAACCAATGCGTACTAAAGGTTTTTATGGTTGTATTTAATGCACAAGCGAATTCTAGTGATCCCATGTTAGGAGCTTCCTAGCTGGCTCGACATAGGAGTGAAG
Organism: Artemisia tridentata subsp. tridentata; assembly: GCA_021014915.2. Taxonomy (NCBI): domain Eukaryota; kingdom Viridiplantae; phylum Streptophyta; class Magnoliopsida; order Asterales; family Asteraceae; genus Artemisia; species Artemisia tridentata. The sequence goes on from CP139509.1 coordinate 121,126,072, forward strand.
TAGGAGCTTGTAGAGTTGGGGAAGTACGTACGCCACCCCACGAATGGTATTAAGGAATACACCCGTCATCCACGCGACTAATACACACTAATCAACCGGTAAAAGATAGTTAGGGAGTAAGGAAATCTAAGTAAACACATTTCCCTCCACATAAGTTTTCACCAACATTTTCATTTTTTGTTATTTTATTTTATTTGCATTCGTAGTAATTTGGGTTAGTTGACTAGCAACTAATTCCGCCCACTCTTTCAAACCCGAGATTTTACTTGCTTTCATAAAAATATAAAAACATAAAAAGAATCTTCTCTCACCCTTAGACCTATTAGAGTAATTTTTCATACCTAACGAACACTATTCCCTGTGGAGAACGATCAATCCCCCGTACTTACCACTACACTATACTACATCGGTCAGGTACACTGCCTGGTGGGGTTGTAAGCCTCTTGAGATCCCTCGAGAGGTAAAACCTGTTGTAAGGTTGCAAAACCACGCATCAAGTTTTTGGCGCCGTTGCCGGGGAATAGTTATTGTTTAGGTTGAATTTTTATTTTATAGGTCTACTCACTAGATTCCTTTCTAGTGAGATTTTTATTTTCTTTTTCTAGGTTTTCTTTAGTCTATCTATTTTCTTCGTTTCTTTGTTCGTAACCATTACTATTCGACATCATGGAAGATGGTAATATCCTTAATCCCAACATCCCACCACCACAACAACCACCACCACCTCCTAGAGCCCGTACTTTAGGAGAGTACTCCCGTCCTAGCCACCATGGCTATCGAAACACCATTGAGCTCACTCAAGGATCCAATGTCACTCCCTTGCGATCCGACACCATCCGGTTGGTGCAAAGCGGATGCGCATTCCATGGACTTCGTTCTGAAGATCCTAATCAACATCTCAAGGACTTTCTCAAAATTGTTGATTCTATAGACCTTGATGTTGCCACTCGAGAGACGACCCAATTGCGTCTCTTTCAATTCTCTCTGCGGGACCAAGCTAGTCAATGGCTAGAGCGTCAACCCGCAGGATCCATTACCTCTTGGGATGATCTCACCACTCATTTCCTTGCTCAGTTTTTCCCACCGGGAAGAACTACCAAGCTAAGGAATGATATCTTGATGTTCCAACAACGTCAAGGCGAAACCCTCTACGAGGCATGGACTCGATTCAAGGACTTACTCCAAAAAGTCCCTCACCATGGCATAGAACTTTGGCTCCAAGTCCAAATCTTCTATGTCCATATCAATCTCTCCACGAGGCAAACCATTGACCAATCGGCCGGTGGCAAGCTACGTGATCTAAGTGCGGAACAATCATGGGCTCTCCTAGAGGATCTTGCTCTTTATGACAACGAAAGTTGGAGTGATCCCCGTGATTTGAATAAAACGGTCAAGGCAATATCTTTGCCTTCGAACAATTCAAGCACTTCCGACCGTAGGATCATAGAACTTGAAGACCAAGTCAGGTTTCTCATGAAATCCTACGTGGCTCCTAAACCTTCAAGGCAAGTGAACAAAATCACTTCTTCATGTGAATTATGTAGTGGTCCCCACGACACTCGTGATTGCATGGAACTCCCCGAACAAGCTTTTGTGGACTACGCATCCTCGCGTACCGACGGAGCGGGAGACAAGTGGTACACTTTCAAACCCGAGCCAAACCATTACGGTGATTCATACAACCCCTCATGGAAAAATCACCCGAACCTTAGGTGGAAACAAAACCAAAACGCACACACAACCAATTCTTCCAACCCACCTAATCGTTTCCAATCAAGCGGTTCCAACTCGAACCGTACTTTCAACAACAATCCTTCCGGCAATGGTAGTACCAATAACTTTGAAGGATTGATGTCCCAATTTATGGCATCTCAAGAAGCTCGTTTAGCCAAGTTTGAAGCCGATTTCAAACAAAAACAAAGCGAGATGACCAATAAGATTGACACCTTGTTGAAAGCCCTCAATGACCGAGAAATGGGAGCACTCCCTAGCAACACGGTCAAGAACCCGAAACTAAACGTCAATGCTATTTCATCGGTTTCGTCCCCTAGTTCTTGTCCACAATATTATTCGGTCAATTCCATGAGCACGTGTTTCAAACAAACCCAAGTCGTTCCAAATGACCAAGAAGTTATGACATCCAAATTGGTCAACAACATAGTTGAAACACCTCCCACTCAAAACCTTGACGAAGAATTCAAGGAGCTCCACCTTGAAAGTCCGGTTGTTGATGTGTTGGATGAGAAGAAGCTCAAGTTAGGCGAAAAAGGGACCGCCTTCGTTCAAAACAAACTACCTAAGAAATTAGATGATCCGGGCTTATTTGTTCTACCTTGCAAGATCGGTAATTCGGAGGCTTATGACACATTAGCCGATCTTGGATCAAGCCTTAACCTACTTCTGTTACCTCTCTACACCTCTCTAAAACTAGGAAAACTTGAAGAAACCGAGGTGATAATAGGTTTAGCGGATGGGAGTGTTGCTTACCCGGTTGGAGTAGTTAAGGACGTGTTAGTACACATTGGAAAACTAACCATTTTAGCCGATTTCCACGTCCTTGATATGGTTAGCGACCCTACATGCCCCTTGTTGATAGGTAGAGGATTTTTAGCGACCGCTAGTGCTATGATTGATTGTAAGGAATCTAAGATAGCGGTAGGAGAAGGAGATACTTGGTCAGTCTATGATGTGAAGAAACACGCCTATGATACTAGTGAGGAACCAACACCACATTGGTTAGAATTAAATAGGAGACCATCTAGATATGGACCTTGGATCGATAGAGACTTCATAGGACCCCAACGCCCATTTTACCTAGAAGAGGACTTTGTTAACCGAACACATACGGTAGAGCAACTCTTAGCTAGGGACACCGAATTGGATCCATTTGAAGACCCTCTAGTTTTTAGGAAAATGATTGATTTCCTAGGAGTTTTGCCAATTAACCTAGGAATGAATAAGTGGACTTGTGAGGAAGATGATCATAAGTGGAATTGGGATAAACCACCCAAAGATGGAGATGGGTCATGGCATATTAAGATGACATTGTATGACCCGGATGGAGAGAAGTTTGAAAAGATATATCGTACTAAGCGGACCAATAGGAAACTTCAAACCAAGCTTAACCCTAAAGACGTCCTCGATGACGAGCTCACTTATATAGGGTAGAGTGACTTTGAGTCTAGCTACAAGACTCGTTAATAAAGAAAAGCGCTTCTTGGGAGGCAACCCAAGCTTTATTTGCTTTGTGTGTTTATTTAATTGTTTGTTTGATTTTATTTGTTTCCGTATGTGTGTTTAAATTTTATTATTATTGATTCATGTTCAAAACTAATTTGTGAAAATGCTTTATTTTGTTTTTAACTTCGTCTTAACTACATATAAAGGTATTTTGCAAAAGTTAAGTGTAAGGGAAATCCAAATCGGTTTATTAGAACACAAATAAACATGAATCATAATAATAATAAATTAACATACATATTAGTATTTGTTTGAGTCAAATGCTTGTATCGAGTCATAATGATGTTTTGCAGGATTTCCAGGAAGTAAGGTGTAGGTTTTTCCAAATTTTTTCCGGAAACGTAACATGAGAATTCTGTCAGATCATTTCTGACGGCGTCAGGCTCTACAACCTGACGGCGTCAGGTTTAATTTTCTGAAAATTTTTGAAGGTTTTGTTTTCATAAAAAGTTTTTATTAAATCTATAACTTATAATCTCCAGGAATCTGCAAAATTATCATTCCACAAGCATTATATCCTTATATATAGATTTATCCCGCCGATGTTATGCAGGTTTTCGTGTTTGTTTTCTCAGGTTTAACAGGTTATTTTGGACAAGGAAATGTTTGCTGGATCAAGCTTTTGGCGATGCATTAGTCATGGAGCTTCAACATTACTTTGGAAGAAGATCTAACCGTGTTACTTCATTATCCACCGAACGAATCAGGGGAGTATTTGATTTCATTCTTTTACTTTATACTTTTACATCTTGTTATTTGAACATTGGGGACAATGTTCATCTTAAGTGTAAGGGGGGGGGGGGGGGGTAAAAATACGATTTTTAGAGAATACAATTGCGCTTGATTTTTGTTTGTTTAATAGTGGATGTGTAATAAAACTGAGATAAATACCTGTTAGGGTAATTTTAGTGCCAAATTTAAAATTTTTTACAACATATAGGAGTGAAACTTTGATCTTAATGAGCGTCTCACGGATAGGAGTTATATGACTAGCACAAAAACCGTACCACAAAAAAAAAAATTTTCCACCCCCAAATATGTGAGGTTCGCCCCTAGAATTGGTAGGAAAAGCATTTTGCTATGATGTGTGTACCGGTAGCACTTAGATTCTAGAACTTGCGTTAGGACCATTCCGAGGCCACAAGTGAGACTACATTCGTGTAGTTAGATTTACTACATGATAAGAGGCATTAGGATTAACCCATTGTTTTACACCTGTATTTTTGTTATAATTACATTGGCTACATTGGTCAAGTAATTCTCCCACACCCTTTGCGTTGTACTCATTTTTAGTACACGATACCCCTAGTACACCCCTCAGAGCCTATCTTTTCGTTTCTAACTTTAAGCATTTTACTTAAAGGAAGAATTTGTTTACACCCCACTAAAATGTACACCCAAATCGCCTTAGCCTACCTTGTATGCACTTATCTTTAGTGCATTATTGTGACAACATTTGTTTAAACCCAAGTTAATTATCTAGTTGATTACATGGTTGCTAAGTCGAGTCATATCTTTGTACATATTGTTTTGGGACGATTGGGACTCATGGGTAAAGTACTAGTGTAATGGAGTAATGGGGAAGAACATCATTTATTACCCCCATATGTGCTAAATATTTTAAAAGTACTCCAAGTTTTTCAATTATCTTAATTCGAGTCATTAGAATAGTTATTTGTAAAGTTATGTAAAAGTTCAAGTGTAAGGGGAATGCAATGCCCCTATGATGTATTATTTTGGATGGTAGGGCAAAAGTGTATGCAAAAAAAAAAAAAAAAAAAAAAAAAAAAATCGAAAAAATCAAGAAAAATAAAAAAAAAATGAGAAAAAGAAAAGTAGAAAAAACATACGGACTACCATCCCGTTTCATTTTATGTTTATTTTATGTTTTTGTTATTTTCTTTCATTAGCTTAAGATTGAGTCGAGTCTTGGCTTAGCAACATTGTATAGTACATGTAATTGATCAAGATCTTTAACTCGCCACCAGTAAAATATCCCTTATCCAACAAATCCGTGTTTTCCTTTTCCCTACACCTAACATTATAACCCATTTAAAAGCCCTCTTTGATAGTTTATCTTAGGTGCTTACGCTAGTGGAGGAGGTTTTTGATCCTTTCCCAAGCCTATGGTAATCTATTTGCTATGACAGGTAGTGAGAGATATTATCCGTTTTCATTTATGAGATTTATTTTGATGACACTTGAGAGATGTGAGTATCTAGACACTACTTGTGAGGTGCTAGTATGTAATCTCCGTGCTTATTATGATTAAAGTGGAACGAATATTTGTTGTAATTACTTTTATGTTAGCATTAAATGACCCCTAACTTGTATTTTGATTAGAATAAAAGCGCATTTGCTTGAGGACAAGCAAATATCAAGTGTAAGGGTATTTGATGAAGCGAAAAGTGTACCGCTTTTAAGGGGTCATTTAAGCCCTAAATCGTATTTATTTGATCAAATATTGCCCTAAATCGTTCCTTTTGTCATTTTAGGTACTTTTGAGGAGAAATATGGAAAAGGAGGCATTTTGGACGTTTTTGGAGCATAAAAGTGAAGAAAACGGCAAAGTCTCAAAAATCGGCTGAAAGTTACCTTTGACGGCGTCATATTTAACCCTGGACGGCGTCATGGCTTGGCAAAAGTGGTGGATGTGAAATTTACTCATGATAAGCCAGAGAAATTGCATGGAAATTCTGACGGCGTCACCCTTTAATTTGATCAAGGTCGTCACGTTATAATTTAAAGAGGGACGGCGTCATGTTCATAGTCTGACGGCGTCAAGCCTTGATAAGCCAGAACGGATTTTTTGAGAGCTAAAGAGGGACGGCGTCAAGAAGGTCATCCGAGAACCCTAAAAGCGGCGAGGTGACGGCGTCACACTCCATAACGTGATGCCGTCAGATCTAAAAATCTATATATAGTTTTGCAATTCTTTGTCATTAGTGTGGAACTTATTGGGGAACTTTGTGTGTGAAAACCCTAGGACGAATTTGGTAGCTCTTTCAAGGCTTTTTGCCTTGAGATCTTCCATGTTACATTGAAGATAAGTTATCAATTAATCATTCAATATGTCTATGTGTTGTTTGATTCTATCTTATTCTTGTCTTTTGTTTAACATGTTAGGCTAGATTTATCTTGTGTTTGCTTAGATCTAATGAAACCTAGCTATTGATTATTGGTTATTAGTGTGTTGTTAGTTGTATTGGATGATTGTTCATCTATGTTAGGCTTAAGAAAACTGGCTAACTTCCTATTCGGTAACTTGCTTGAACGTCTTAAGAAACATGAACCAATGCGTACTAAAGGTTTTTATGGTTGTATTTAATGCACAAGCGAATTCTAGTGATCCCATGTTAGGAGCTTCCTAGCCGGCTCGACATAGGAGTGAAGTAGGAGCTTGTAGAGTTGGGGAAGTACGTACGCCACCCCACGAATGGTATTAAGGAATACACCCGTCATCCACGCGACTAATACACACTAATCAACTGGTAAAAGATAGTTAGGGAGTAAGGAAATCTAAGTAAACACATTTCCCTCCACATAAGTTTTCACCAACATTTTCATTTTCTGTTATTTTATTTTATTTGCATTCGTAGTAATTTGGGTTAGTTGACTAGCAACTAATTCCGCCCACTCTTTCAAACCCGAGATTTTACTTGCTTTCATAAAAATATAAAAACATAAAAAGAATCTTCTCTCACCCTTAGACCTATTAGAGTAATTTTTCATACCTAACGAACACTATTCCCTGTGGAGAACGATCAATCCCCCGTACTTACCACTACACTATACTACATCGGTCAGGTACACTGCCTGGTGGGGTTGTAAGCCTCTTGAGATCCCTCGAGAGGTAAAACCTGTTGTAAGGTTGCAAAACCACGCATCAACGTTTTATACGTTTTTGTATGTTTTCTACGTTTTTATACGTTTGTGTACATTTTTATATGTTTTTATACGTTTGTGTATGTTTTTATATGTTTTTGTACGTTTTTTCCACGTTTTTATGTTTTTATACGTTTTGTGCGTTTTCTTACGTTTTTATGTGTTTTTTTACATATTGTACGTTTCCATAAGTTTTTATCTGTTTTTATTCGTTTGTACAAGGAACTGAAAGATAGTGCATCCATATCTTATCACAACAAACTGTGGAACACTAGAAGGGGGGTTGAATAGTTTTACCCTTTTTAAATTTAATTCGCTTTGTGACTTATCATGATTTCAAAGTTATATACAAACAAACAACATAAGATTAGTAAGTAGAGAAAGAAATGATCAAATCATACAACACGGATATTTATAGTGGTTCGGCTACAAGGACTCTCTTCCTTGCCCTACTCCACTCCTCGAGCCTCTAACTCGAGAGTTTTTTCTTCACTAAGAAACAAACTCCCTTCTCGGCGGAGAAAACCTTAATACACGTCGCTTACACCATTTTTTGGTACGAAGCTAGATACCGGGTTCTAGTTTAAGGAGGAACCAACCTGACGTCGCCTAAATGATTACCGACACTAAGCTAGATATAGAGTTCTTTACAAGGGTACAACTACTCCCGTTCACCCTATGTGTTTTGAGGACTAAAACACTAACCGGATTCTACTGAATAAAAGATGCAATTATGATGCCTAAATTCTAATAAGTTACACAGTAGGTAACTATCAAGTCTTGCAACAGAATGTTGAAGCTTGTGAATGCTTGATCTCTTTTGCTACAAAAAGAAAGATCACTAGGAATGAAATGATATGGTTTAGTAATATGCAAATGAAAGAATATATAATTTATGCTATGTAAGTGATAAAAATGGCCAAATGATCAGCTTGCTATTTATAGGAAAACTGATCCAACAGTTGGCGGATCTGGCGGATCCCAAAAATTGGATCCGCCATGTCAGGCCAGCTAAGAGATCTTCATATCTTTCCAAATCTTGCACAATCTTTCCATATCTTCAAATGTCAACTCTTTGGCTTGAAGATCTAAGCAAAATATTTCAAAATCATTCTAAGATATGTTCATGATACATTCCATGATGTCATCCAAATATTTAATAATAAAGTTTCTATTTTAAGGAATAAACATGTAAATGTATGTAATGTTGTTCCTAGTAAACTTTGTAATGTGTAAATGTGTTTTAAAAGACTTATCACTATAAATGTAAAAGACTTAGGTGCTGTTTGTTTATTCATAGGCTCTTAATCTGAATCTGAACCGCACATCTGAATCTGAATCTGAGGCGTAAATGTCTGAATCTGAATCGAAAATCTTGTTACTAATTTTTGTTGTGTCATTTGCTTGCTCGTACTAATTCTTTTTTGGTTATTTTGTGTCAACAAGAGGCAAAAAGAGGCATTAAGACACCCCTATCAAGTCTAGACCATTAAGATCTAACTGCCTCTGACTGCGTCTGAACGGGAAAAAAAAACGGTCTGAACACCCAAAACGTCTGACCGATTAAGAGGTTTGGCTCGTTAAGAGGTATTAAGAGGCTGTTAAGACATTAAAAAAAAACCAAAAACCACCTTAATCTTATTTATGCTTTGCTTAAAGATAAACTTTGTAATTGTCATTAACAAAACTAAGCAAAGATCGTAAACTATAAATAAAGTTTTTAGGACGATATTTGTATTAACAATCTCCCCCTTTTTGTTGATGACAAAACATAAAGTGTATTTTTAAGTAAAGAGCTTAAGTAAATGATGAGTCTTTTTAAAAATATAGATTAAGTTAGTTTATGCAAGTTTTAAAATCTATTTTAAGTAAAAAGTATGTACTGTGATGTTTCACAGTGATGAGAACTTAATCCTTTCTCCCCTTTTTTATCGAAACAAAAAGAAGATATGATTAGCGGAATACGATTTTGAAAACTTTAAGCTCCCCCTTGATTTATACTCCCCCTAAATGGAGTAACAAGGATATGATGTATGATCCTACAAAATAAATGGTTAGAATATGATATGCTCCCCCTTGATGTATACTCCCCATTGCTAGAGTACCAAAGTATACATTTCAAGAGTATGATATATGATCCTACAAAATAAATGGTTAGAATATGATATGCTCCCCCTTGATGTATACTCCCCATTACTAGAGTACCAACGTATACGTTTCAAGGATATGAAATGCTATAAATGGTTAGAGATGAAAACCTTCAATCAAGAAGTAATATGCATATGTAATGGTCAACCAAACAAGAAAGGTCAACCCATTTGACTTCTAAAAGTCAAAATGAAGTGTCTGATCAAAATTTTGTGCCTAAGTACATTTGATCAAAGCATTATGTGAAGTTAAAACAACCATACGATGATGTTAGTAATCTAAAATATGTTAAATGGTGATCACCTACAAGCATAAACATATAATATCCATTCATTGAAAATTTGTTTGTGACATAAGTCACTAAACATGATGTTACAAGATAACCAAAATAGGTCCTAAAAATTTCTAAAAGTTTCTATAGAAGGAAACTAGGAAGAGACTAAAAATGCCTATTGCGGAGAATTGTTTGGGTTTAAGGAAGATGTGATGGAGGCAAGCCAAATGGATTCTAAGTTCTTAGTATCATGTAGGTTTGAGTCAAGTTCCTCATTTCCTTGAGTGTGTGGTTGATTTAGCCACATTGATTCATCAATGGTTTGAAGTGCGGTGAGTAAATCATGGGGCTGCAACTTGGGTGATTGTGGAGATGATGATGATTTTCTTACTTGAGATGATGTGGGTAGTGGTGAGGAAGCTAATGGTGTTGTTGTAGGTGATGTTGATCTTGGTTGAGATGGAGTAGGTGATGGTGTATTACCTATTGGAGTTATGGTGGGTGACGGTGATATTGATGTAGGTGATGGTGTGGTACTTAGTGGAAATATGATAGGTGATGGAGATCTTGAGGATTGATTTGAAATGGGTGAAGATATGTTAACCAGAGGAGTTATGATGGGTGTTGTAGTAGTAGTGGATATAGTAGGGAAGTTCACATTAGAGATTGGATTTACGAGCCAGTATGGTCTAACACTAATTCTAGATGTCCTTCTGTGTGGTCTAGACATGAGGGAGTTGTTTGACTTATGCATTGTGAAATTGTGCAGGTATGATTATGAGAATGTGAGTTGAAATCATCCTAAGGCTTCTAATTTATACTATTCTAAAGTGTATGGAAATTGGTGTTTGGATTAGATGTTTAAGGAGATGTTGGTTTCCAAAAACTTGGAGCAAGATAAAGTTGTTTGTCATATTATCAAAGTTAATCCATAGAAATGGAGTTGATATGAAGATATGCAGAAGATGACTCAAGAGTATGTAATGTGATTGATTCACGGTTTCCAAGGAATCAGTTAAAGGAATTCTTATGTGTTAGAGAGAGGTAACCTAGACAAAATTTGAATATTCAAATTTTGGTGGGAAAGATTGATTCTATTGTTTTCTAATTGTTCTAAAGGTTTCTAAACATCCTAATGATCAATAGAATGTTCCTGAAAATTAAAATGAAGAATCTAAGAATTGAGATTAATCAAAAAGTTTAGAAAAATATTACTGTTTAAGCATGCGAATCCAATCGACAACAAAGGCGGATCCCTTATTTGGGTTGTGCCGAATCCGCAGGTTCATGACTGGCGGAGCCAAGAGATACAACAGGCGGATCCAAATTTTGAGATCCGCCATATCCGCCGTACACAGGTTCTAAAACAAACAGAACATATGTCAAATTTCGCGTTTCATGTTCAAAACCCGAAAATTCTCTAAAACATATGTAATAGCTAATATGTGATGCAAATATACTAAATATGTAGATTCTAACACACGTTTGCACATAAATTGATTCAATCATAATGTCTTACCATAAAGGGAGTTAAGCCAAACAGTGGCATAATCTCAGAAAATTAATAACAACAAGTGTTATCGACCTGCAATGTTGAGTTAGTTCACATACAGGTTAGGTACTAACATAATATCTTAAGAAACATATAAGTTCAACATCTCATTGTCTGACATAAACTTATACCAAACACTCCTTGGATGTCACTTGTTGTCTATTTTCTTGATCAATTTCTTGTGACTTTTGTGAAGTTTCATGATCCACCATCCTAGATTTTTCATCATTGCCTTTGTTTGTCGAAGTTCCTCGGATTCATTTTTAATGGAAGGAAGTTGATTCAAGTATTCGGGTGGAGGAATCCTAGAGTTGGGCAAACCGTCTTCGTCACTAGCCGATGATGATGAGGATGAGGTTGGAGTAAGAGAACGTTTTCCTCTTGCTACGACTACCCTATGATCACTAAGAGGAACAAAGGTGTGTGGGATTTCGGTGTAGATAGGAAGGAAACCACTCTCATTTCGAGGAATAGGTATAGAAGCTCTAAACAGACGGGTAAGAAGCATCCCGTATGGCATGGCAGTGGTACCTAAGACAGGTATATCGGCCATTCTTTTGGCGATATAGTAGGATAAGTTGAATTGTTGGTGGGTGGACACACAGTAGAGCATGTAGCATAGACTTTCATTCATATGGTCCCTATTACCAACAGTGCTAATGACATTGGCTCTAAAAATCTCCTCTAGTTTCTTAAATTCAGGTTTGAGTTCATTAAGTTCCATGGCAAATGGATCTCGATTAACTTGTTTACCTCGGATTTTCTTAGTTGGGTTGGTTCTAGGATTGAAGAGATGATCTCGGATGATTTCTTTGGAAGTGAGAGGTGTATCGTAAGGATGCATACGACCAAGGTTGGATTCTAAAATGGACAAAGGCCACTTGTCTAAATTAAAGAAAGTTCCTTGATTTGGAATACCTAAAACTTCTCCGAATTGATTTAAAGGAAAGCTAAATTGATTATGGTTTACTTTGAAATGGATGCTTAAAGATCCAAAGTCGTCAGATCTAAGTTTTACGGAGGCATAAAATTCAAGTATAAACCTAGGAATGGTAGGCTCATCTATGTCAAGGAGACAATCAAGTTGGATAGCAGTTAATTGTTCACAGATATTGGTTTCTTCTACCTTTGTGAACATACCGTTTTTCTAAGGTTTTAAAGATATTCACTTGAGCTTCGGTGAGACTTTTGGTTTTGTGGCATTGAGGTAAGTATTTGATGGTGTTTTTGTGATCGTAATTAGTTGCGGGAGGCATAATTATCCTAGACACGAAAAACATATAGTTTAGTTGAAATTATCGAAAGTACGTATAAATGTCTAGTGTGTGCCTACATGGGGACAATGTGGAGGTACGGTTATCTCGACTCCTTTTGATGCATAAAAATATTGTTTATGCAAGTTTTATGATAAAATGAGAGATAACCCAAACGCTCCTACTTCAATGTAGCTTCATTTGAATGTACCCGAAAATACATATTAGTTATGTATTCCCTTTAGCATTCAAGAGACATTGTGCAAGTGATGTTTAAAACATAACCTTTTTGTATTTGTATGAACAATGTTCAAAAACCGTTTTTCCTAGTCGTGAGAAGATTTTAGCAAAAATTTCTCATGGGGTTTTTGATAAATAATGATAATGTACTACAAGATGCAATTCCTAACTATGAAAAACATGATTTGTTATGCAATTCAGTAAGTATGTTTCACGATTTTGCAAAAATGTATAAACCCTAAGTTTTGATTTTGTGCAACAAAAAGGAATCCTAGACTCAGATTAGAGATTAGAGATTAGAGATTAGATAAGAATAGGATACTTACAGTGATGATTTAAGCACGAATTGGTTGTGGAGAATGACTTAATTTTTTAGTTTGGTGTGATAAGGGTCGAGTTCCAGTGAGATGTGTGTTTTTAGGGAATATGGTGTACAGTAAAGGGTGTTTGTTTTTTTTTAAAAAAAAAAAATTTGTCTCAGTAATCCACGGATCCGGCGGATCCGCCCTTGTTGTCTTTTGGATCCGCAGGATCAGAACACCAATTTTGGTATTTCCTATGTTTGGTTAATCTAAGGTTCGAGTTAATGTTTAATCTAGTCACTAGGTTCCATTAGTCCTAAACCAAGTCTAAGATAGTTGAAAGGTTCTTTCTTGAGAGGTTTTGTGAGGATATCGGCAATGTTGTCCTCTGAGGAAACTTTCTCAATTGAGATGTTTCCCTTCTGAACATTGTCATTTAGGAAGTGATGACGTATTTCTATGTGTTTGGTTCTAGCATGTTGGACTGGATTTTTGCCAAGATCGATAGCTCCTTTGTTGTCACAAAGAATGGGAATGTTGTTGAGTACAATTCCATAGTCGACGAGAGCTTGTTTCATCCACAGTGCTTGTTGGCAAGCTTTTCCTGCTAACACGTACTCGGCTTCAGTTGTTGATATGGCGAGGGTTATTTGTTTCTTAGCAAACCACGAGGTGAGACAATGTCCTACAAAAGTACAAATACCACTTGTACTTTTCCTATCAACATAATCACCAGCATGGTCTGAGTCTGCATACACTATGGTTTCCATTCCCGTCCCTTTGGGATACCATAATCCTAGATATGTAGTGCCTTTTATGTTCCTAAATATCCGTTTAACGGCTTCAAGATGGGATGTTTTGGGATCTTCTTGAAAGCGTGCACATAGACAAACACTAAACATAATGTCCGGTCTATTAGCCGTTAGGTAGAGTAAACTACCAATCATCCCTCTATATTTAGTGCTATCTACGGATTCACTTTAGTCATCCTTGGTGAGTTTGGTTTCAGAAGACATGGGTATTTTCATGGGTTTAGAGTCTTCAAGACCAAATTTCTTAAGCATATCCTTGATATACTTAGATTGGTTGAAGAATATCCCATCTTCTAATTGTTTTATTTGGAGACCTAAGAAAAAGTTTAGTTCCCCCATCATACTCATTTCAAACTCATAATGCATGATTTTTGAAAATTTATCGCATAACTCTTGACAAGTTGAACCGAATATAATGTCATCCACATATATCTGGACTATGATAATATGTGATCCCTTTTTCTTGGTAAAGAGAGTGTTGTCTACTAGGCCCATGGTATACTTATGGTCAACTAGGAAAGTCTTAAGTCGATCATACCAAGCTTTTGGTGCTTGCTTAAGTCCGTATAATGCTTTCTTAAGTTTGTAGACATGATTAGGTTTTTCAAAATCAGCAAAGCTGAGAGGTTGTGCAACGTACACTTCCTCATTAACAAAACCATTTAGAAAAGCACTTTTGACATCTATTTGAAATAGTTTAAAGTCATGTACACACGCATATGCAGTAATATCCTAATTGACTCAAGTCTAGCTACGGGTGCAAAAGTCTCATCATAATCTATACCTTCTTGTTGATTTTAGCCTTGTGCTATTAGCCAAGCTTTGTTTCTAGACACTACGCCATTTTCATCCATTTTGTTTCTAAAAACCCATTTTGTACCTATTATGGTTTGATTTTTAGGTTGTGGGACTAATGTCCAAATGTCATTTTTAACAAATTGATTTAATTCTTCTTGCATTCGCTGACCAAGTTCTTTTTATGGCTTCATTAACATTTAGTTCAATGTTGAAACAAAACAAAAGAAATTACTTTCATTTTGAGCTTTAGACCTTAATGTTCTTTCATTGATTTTTCCTATGACGTTTTCTAATGGATGACTTTTGGTTTCTTTGATATTAACTATTTCTCTTTTTACCGGTTCATCTTCTTTCTCACTTTCAATATTTTCCTGATTATCAACCATTTGACTTTCAACTAAGTCATCATCTACCAAAGGTGATGTCTTAGAGGGAGGTGGACTTTCATCGAATGTTACGTTCAATGATTCCTCGACTCTTGAGGTTTCTTTGTTCAAAACTATATATGCTTTACTAGTTTGTGAATATCCTAGAAATACACCTTCATACGACTTTGCTTCCAAACACTCTAAAATATCCTAAAGTAGGCTTTTTGCCTCTATATAACTCATATGGAGTCTTTTTCAAGAATGGTCTAATTAGAACTCGATTTAGGATATATGTGGATGTATCTACAGCATGACACCAAAACTTTTGAGGTATGTTTTGTTCATTTAACATGGTTCTACTCATTTCTTGAATTGTCCTATTTTGTAAGCATCACAAAAGTATTGGTCATATTTCAACTTGGGCAGGTTCCTAATGAGTTCCTTAGATGATAAGGATTGAATTAACCTCATATTAGCATGACCTAAGCGTCGATGCCATAGAGTTGAGTTTTCTTCCAAGGAGGTAAGACAAAGCTTGTCTTTAGGTGTTTTATCTAATTTCATAAAATACACGTTATTCTTTAAAACACCTTTTCCTACTGTTATGCCGTCTTTAAGTATTTTACTTCCATTTTCACTGAAAATGACGTTATAATTTTTGCGGCACAATCGACTTATACTAAGCAAGTTAAAACCTAAACTATCTACAGGAGCAACATCATCGATAGAGAGAGAGTCATGAGAGATCGTACCTTTTCCGATGATTTTACTTTAAGTTTGCTACCGATTGTGACATAACCTCCGTCGTACACTTGGTAAGCTTATGTTTCTCGTCATGTTGTCTTGAACACCTACTGTCTTTAATTTACTCATCTGGTTCTAACCCAGCTTTTGAGCATACCTTAGTTCAGGAAAAACTCAAACGTTTGGTCCCCAGTATCTCCTGGGTCCGTTTGGATTAAACATAACATTACCATGGTTCACTAATATCTAGCAGATAATCGAAGGGAATTGCCACTAGTTGTTCTCTAAGCATGGTTCCTTCATCAAATGAGGAGTCTACAATTGTTTTGACTCTATACTTATTTTGACTTTTTCCTATAGAGACTGATGGTTTTTGTTTGTTAACAGTAGTACTAGTGCTAGGTTTTCTAGTGACATTAACGAAATTTGTACGATCTGATTTAATAGCTTTTCTGTTCATCTTCTGTTTCCGCGGATCCTTTGGATACAACTGGCGGAACCAAAATTTTGGATCCGCCAGATCCGTGGTTACCAGAAGTTGTTGGAATAGTTTCTTTTTCTTTTGCTGTTTGTTCCTGAAAGTCACTTAAGTTTGCATTTCTCATAAAATCTGGTTTGAAACTACCATGAGGTATTCTTTGCATTTTCATTATGTCATTTGTAGAACTTAAGTGTTTATCAAATCTTTTGAATTTGGAGTTTTGTTTGATAAGACTCTCATGTGTGAACTTTAGTGTTTCTATTTCAAGTTTTAGTTCTTTACATAAAACACATGTTTCTTTAATACCTTTACCTTTTTCTTAACCTTATAGCTTTCTCTTTTAACTGATGAATTTTGTTTTCTAAAAATTCCTTTTTGGTTTTTAAGAACTTATTTTTATTTATGATTTTTAGAGTGATTTTACATAGTTTGTTATATTCTATATCTAATGTGTCATCATTAATAAACGAGTACGACGAGTCAGAATGTACCTCTTCTCTGTCATGAGCCATGAGAGCAACTTCGTCGTTCTTAGGCTCGTCGTCATCTCCTTCACTATCACTCTAGGCTCCACTGATAAAGGTTTTTTGAGTTATCAGAATCACCACTTGTTCTTTGGATGCTTTGGACGTTCTCCACTGATAAAGGTTTATTAAGTTATCAGAATCACCACATCTAAAACACTTTCTATCTACCTTTCCTTTCCTATCATCATGGTCTTTCCGGAAGGATTTCTTTTCTTTAGGTGGAGGTCTAACAAACTTTCCTCGTCTTCTAAAGAATTTCTTGAAATCTCTTACGGCCATGGCATACTCTTCGTCTTCTCTACTAGAACTAGATTATGCATCATCACTTGACTCTACCCTAGCTTTTAAGGCAATGGACTTCATTTTCTCCTTTTTGCCTTTGACTATTTCTGAATCATTTTCCATTACCATTTCGTGAACTTTGAGATTTCCTATGAGCTCATCCAGTGTCATGCTTGAAAGATCCTTGGATTCTTCAATAGTTGTTACCTTTTCTCTCCATTTCGGGTAGAGTGCTCTTAGAAATTTCCTGACAAAATTCTTACTAGAAAAAGATTCATCAAGTGCTTTAAGAGATGTAATAATAGTATTAAACCTAGCAAACGCACTATCAATGATCTCATCTTTAGAGATAACAAATTGTTCATATTGTTGAACAAGAAGATCAATTTTGTTATCTTTGACTTGTGAGTTCCCTTGATGAGTAATGATTAGTGATTGCCAAATATCTTTAGCCGTTTTACACATAAAAACTCTTTCATATTCTTTCTTAGGTAAGGCATTGTAAAGCATCATTTTGGCTTCATTATTTTTGGCAATCAATCTCTTTTGCTCATCACTGTGACGAGTAAGAGAGGTACCTACATCTCGACCACCTGAAATGTCATTACTTATGGGCTTGTAATCACCCTCTACAATAATATACCACAGATCTATGTCCTTTGACTTCACATACGTCTCAAAGCGATTTTTCCAATATATGAAACAATTTGGTTCAAATAATGGTGGTCTTTGCATAGATTTCCCTTCTTTAAAGTTTTCAAAATCCATTGATCGTTTCAAGTTTTTAAAATACAATATATTTTGAAAATCTTGAGTAACACTGCTCGGATACCAATTGTGAAAAACTAGAAGGGAGGTTGAATAGTTTTACCCTTTTTAAATTTAATTCGCTTTGTGACTTATCGTGATTTCAAAGTTATATACAAACAAACAACATAAGATTAGTAAGTAGAGAAAGAAATGATCAAACCACACAACACGGATATTTATAGCGTGGTTCGGCTACAAGGACTCTCTTCCTTGCCCTACTCCACTCCTCGAGCCTCTAACTCGAGAGTTTTTCTTCACTAAGAAACAAACTCCCTTCTCGGCGGAGAAAACCTTAATACACGTCGCTTACACCTTTTTCCGGTACGAAGCTAGATATCGGGTTCTAGTTTAAGGAAAAACCAACCTGACATCGCCTAAATGATTACCGAAACTAAGCTAGATGTCGAGTTCTTTACAAGGGTACAACTACCCCTATTCACCCTATGTGTTTTGAGGACTAAAACACTAACCGGATTCTACTGAATAAAAGATGCAATTATGATGCCTAAATTCTAATAAGTTACACAGTAGGTAACTATCAAGTCTTGCAACAGAATGTTGAAGCTTGTGAATGCTTGATCTCTTTTGCTACAAAAAGAAAGATCACTAGGAATGAAATGATATGGTTTAGTAATATGCAAATGAAAGAATATATAATTTATGCTATGTAAGTGATAAAAATGGCCAAATGATCAGCTTGCTATTTATAGGCAAACTGATCCAACAGTTGGCGGATCCCAAAAATTGGATCCGCCTTTGTATGGCTTTGGATCCGCCATGTCAGGCCAGCTAAGAGATCTTCATATCTTTCCAAATCTTGCACAATCTTTCCATATCTTCAAATGTCAACTCTTTGGCTTGAAGATCTAAGCAAAATATTTCAAAATCATTCTAAGATATGTTCATGATACATTCCATGATGTCATCCAAATATTTAATAATAAAGTTTCTATTTTAAGGAATAAACATGTAAATGTATGTAATGTTGTTCCTAGTAAACTTTGTAATGTGTAAATGTGTTTTAAAAAGACTTATCACTATAAATGTAAAATACTTAATCTTATTTATGCTTTGCTTAAAGATAAACTTTGTAATTGTCATTAACAAAACTAAGCAAAGATCGTAAAATATAAATAACGTTTTTAGGACGATATTTGTATTAACACAAACCCACTATCCCCCAAATTGATGGCATGAAGATCCTTACCTATAAGAGAATATAATCCAGAATTAGACATTTGTGAACAGGAATACAAACCCATTATCCGTTTTAACTATAGTAACTTAAGTAAACATTGCCTCAAACTTTAGTAATTTATGTGAACATTTTCTCAAACTTTAGTGACTTATTTGTATATTAACCCATAACACATCAGTGCCACGTAGGAATTTAACCAGTAGTAAAGGGTTAAAACTAAGACAGTAACTTACGTAACCGGTGAGAAAAAGTTGAGTAACTTGTTTGTAACGTTTTAAACTATAGTAACTTAGGCGAACATTTTTCCAAACGTTAGTAACTTATTTGTCTATTAACCCCATTTGCTTATAACTAAGATGCACTAACTTATAATTATGATGCAACAAACAGATAATTATGATGCACCAGATAATTATGATGCACCAAACTAATAATTATGACGCGGTATATATAGGAAGGATATTATTCTACAAAAGTGTAGGAAGGAATTTGGGGTGACATGTCTCCCCTTGCCACATCATCATGTCACCTTACCTCCTCGAGCCCTCCACCCCTCACCCCAAAAAAAATTTGGATTTTTTTTTCAAGAAAAAAACATATTTGCCACCGAAAATGTTCTAGTGCCTGACAGTTATAAATTTTGGTGCATCATGTATATAAGTTACTGCATCACAGTTATAAGTATGATGTATCAAGGTTATAAGTTCTTTTATCATAGTTGATGCACAAAACTTATACCAATGATGCAGTCATGATATATCTAAATTTTGATTTTTTGTGCATAAGAATTCTATATTTATCTAACTTTAATAATATAATTGTTTAAGAATATAAACTTCTATCTTTGCATGCTAAATCCTGATGCATACACTTATAAAGTTATTTAAAGACATGAAATTTTAATATTACAATTGTTTTTATCTAATTTTAATAATACAATTGTATATTATTTAATTTTAATAATACATGTGTTTTTTTATATATAAAAATGTAAAGTTTATTAAATTTATGTATTTATTAAAAACACGTGGAAACTAATGAGTTTACTTAAATCTATATGATATATTAAAAACTAACAACTAAAGTTTTATTAATTAACTTTTTTTTTTTTTTTTTTTATTGATACATGGTTTTATACATTTTTAGTTTGTTGGAAAAAACTTAGATAAGTTTGACTAAATTGTTGCAATTTGGACTTTTTATTGTCAAATGAAATGACTCTACTTTGCTTATGTGGCAAAATCAATCTTTGTTATTTGCCCAATTAAAAAATCATCAAAGATTTGATTGTCCAATTTATATCTCCTTTTATTATATAAAAGATATATTCTAATTAATTTTATGATAACTAAAATATTTTGGGGTAAATTACAAAAAATGTCCATGTGGTATTTTGATTTTGCATACTATGTCACTCCTAAACATTAATTACAAAAAATGTTGTTGTTCACACTTTTACACAATTTATGTCCCTTTCGCTAACATTCGTTATTTTTTCCATTAGTCAAGGTTAAAGCCTTGCGAAATGACTAATATACCCCCATCTTCTTCCACACTCTCATTTTATTTTGAATTTGCAGCTTTATTTTTATCTCACCACATCACAAACCCAACCAGCACCACCACCCTCTACCACTACACAACCAACACCACCACCCTCTACCACTACACACCACTACCTTATTATGTAACACCCTAGGCAAATCCCACATCGGCTGTGGCTTGGAGTGATGCTGGGTATATAAGGATAACATACGCCTTACTAGACACAACGCGTTTTGTGGTCTACTGCGAGTGGGGTTCTTAGGAACTGGCAGTTAAGTGTGCTCATGTGAGAGTAGCACTGGTATGGGTGACCTACCGGAAGTCTCACATGAGGGCCACAAAACAAAGCCGTGAGCCTGCGGGCAAAGCGGACAATATTGTGGTCTGAGTAGGCGGGATGCTACAAGTGGTATCAGAGCCACTCTAGAGCCGTTCAGGATGGTGGGGCAAACCTCATCGAGGACGATGAGTCCCTAAGGGGGGTGATTGTAACACCCTAGGCAAATCCCACATCGGCTGTGACTTGGAGTGATGCTGGGTATATAAGGATAACATACGCCTTACTAGACACAACGCGTTTTGTGGTCTACTGCGAGTGGGGTTCTTAGGATCTGGCAGTTAAGTGTGCTCATGTGAGAGTAGCACTGGTATGGGTGACCTACCGGAAGTCTCACATGAGGGCCACAAAACAAAGCCGTGAGCCTGCGGGCAGAGCGGACAATATTGTGGTCTGAGTAGGCGGGATGCTACAACCTTATTGTTTAACAACATAAGCTTATCACAAAAGCAACTTTATTTGTTGCAATACATAATGTAAGCGATACTGTAGAAATAGACAGCACCCAATTCAAACAAGCAACCTATTAGAGCATGAGGTATGGTAACGCATCCCTGCGTTAAACCCTCACTTCACCTGCGTTAAACAAGCGTTAGCTACACCGTGTATTTGCGTTAACGCTGCGTTAAAGGACTATGTTAAACCTTTAATGCAGCGTTAAAGGTGATTTTATGTATATATATATATATATATATATATATATATATATATATATATATATATATATATATATATATATATATATATATATATAAAATAACTGTTACCCCCTAACGTACGTAAACTAGCTGTTGGATTTCAAAAATAAAAATTTACAACTTTGGCCCTCCAACGTTTATAAACGGCTAGTTCCTTAAAAAAAATATATTTTCAAAACCTTTTCTCCACCACTATAAATAACCAATTAGCACACAATTTTTTTTTCACGCTTCCATAACTCAAAATCAAAAAAAAAAGCCCCTAGTTCATTCACAATGGATCCGAATCAAAGTCACGAAGAATTTAGGAACTGGTCAAATGTAGATGACGAAACTGACTTTCAGTTTATGATAGCCGCGTACGAATATCAGCAACAATTGTAACAAGCAGCAGCTCAAACTCGCATGTCACGTAATCCGATCTATCGTGAACGTGAGCTTGCTGAAGAACGTTTGCGTAACGACTATTTCAATCACGGTTGTTAGTATCCGCACCGGAATTTTTGAAGAAGATTTCGTATGAGCCGAAAACTATTTCTACAAATAGTCGAAGGTATTGAATCTTATACTTCCGATTTATTTCCGGATCATTTTAAATTCTTTAGTCAATCACCCGATTGTACGAGTTAAATGAGTATAAGTGTTCTTATGAAGTGTACATCTGCCATACGCAAATTGGCGTACGGCACCGCACCCGAAGCGTTTGATGAATATTTGCAAATGGGTGAGCATACTTCACGTGATTTTCTTGATAATTTTAACAAGTGTGTTATTGATTTGTTTATGCCGGAATATTTAAGAAAACCGACATGGTCTGACATTCAAAGTATTTATGAAAGACATGAGGGGTGACATGGTTTTCCGAGAATGCTTGGTAGCATTGATTGCATACATTGGGAGTGGAAAAATTGTCCGGTGGCTTGGCAAGGGCAATTTAGTAGGGGTGATAAAAAATACCCAACAATAATGCTTGAAGCAGTTGATTTCCAAGATTTATGGATTTGGCATGCATTTTTCTGGGTGGCGGGGGCGAATAACGATATTAATGTTTTAGATAACTCTCCGTTATTTGACGAAATTCTTAATGGCGTCGCCCCTGCAGCACCTTATATGGTTAATGGAACCTGGTATGAACAGGGATATTACTTAGCTGACGGAATTTACCCACAGTGGGCTACTTTCGTCAAATCCTTCTCGGCAACAACTGACGATAAACATGGTTACTTTAAAAGAAAACAAGAAAGGGCACGAAAGGATGTTGAACGTGCTTTTGGTATGCTTCAAGGACGTTGGGGTATACTACAACAACCGGCACGTCAAATGGAAATTGTCAAGATATGTAGAATCATGTATTCTTACATTATTTTTCATAATATGATTTTAAAAGATCAAAAGCTTGCACTACGTGAGTATGGCGAAATGTGGGTGGATCCGTCATCACGTATGAGAAAAGACAAGTGGGTCGACAGATGTGATGTCCAACGTCGAAAGGCAAAAGAAATACACGACAGAGAAACGCATAGTCGACTCCAACTAGACCTTATGGAGCATCTTTGGCAGAAACATCTTCAACGACAACAAGAACAAGATTCCGAAGACAATGAATAAGTATTTGTTTCGTATTGTAATATTTAATAATTAATGTTATGTAATGTTTAATATTAGTATTGTAATATTTAATATTCGTATTGTAATGTTTAATATTTAATGTTATGTTAATTAATAAATGAAGTATTAGTTTTAGTTTAGGGGTTGAATTTGAAAATTGTTGAGTTAAAGTTGAGTTATGATAAGGGGTGTTTTTTTGAGTTAAATGTGAAAAGGTTAAAGCTGAAATGGTTACCATACCCTGTAACACCCCCTAATTTATCAAATAACAGCGGAAGACAAATCGGGGTATTACGGGGAGGATCTTTGCATAATAATAGAAAACGGCTCGAATGAGACGTTTTTAAAAGTACATTTTATTCAAACCAAAGTTGAAGTACAAAATGTGAAATATCAGAGTTAAAACTTCCCTATAAAGGGTGCAATAGTTTTTGAGAATGAATGACATTATATTGTTTTACACCACATTTAAAACCCTGAGTTTATTGCCCGCTCTGTGCCTTGCTTGCTCCGCTAATTACCTGAGAATATATGCTAAAAAGTCAAAAAATTGCTGAGTGAAATCATAGAGTTTGTAAATAATAATGAGTTTTGAGAGTACACAAGTAGTGATTGCCTGAGTATTACAATCATATTTAAAACAATAATATTGCAGTTGTGTATATTGCCCTAAGTCTCATGACACGCAAACATTAACAGAGTAGGTAACAAGTAAGGGGCCCTCGAGTAATAGGTGATATGCCAATATTCCTATTTATCTCAAATATAGTGTGTTGCGACTAATCCAGCTAGTAACTAAGACTATAAGTCCGAAATTAGTGGAACATGTGGTCAGCCTCCAATAGATCTATTCACTATACTCGCGTTCACTCGTAAGTGATTAATGGTTCATGATAGAGGGTCTTTTGGCAATAGAATAACTTAGGCAATATCAATCTGGAGAAGCATACAAAAATACTTGAAAATACTTGTGTGTTTAATTTGTAGCATGTATCTCCCCCATGGAGTATAAAACTTGTAAATAAGTAAAAGTGGGGCTATGACTCACCTTGTGCGTAACTGACAAGGGGGAAATGTGATAACCAAGTAGGATTATGGAAACGGCTCCAACACAGGACCTGTATATTAGTTAAGTCTGAGTATTTGGTGTTTGGACTTAATATGCATAAATGTGTGTGAAAACGAGTAATGGATAACGAATGGGTGTGTGATATGAGTGTGATATGCTTAAAATGCCTAAAGTTTAAAAATAATATTATACATAATATTATCATGTTTTTATGTTATTTATTCCATAAATATCGTTCCCTTAAAAGGTGTGTGAACGATATATAAATTAGATCGTTGTGCTTTCATCAGTTTCACATTTTATATGCAATAAAAGTAAATATGGAACAAAGTTACATCTTGGTCCTTGTACTTTCATCAGTTTCATATTTTATACCCTAACGGTGTAAACTTTGCACCGTTAGTCCCTGGTTAACCCTTATTACATTTTAGGTCCAATAACTTCCCAAAATGACAATATAAGCCACATGTTTACTATTTTTATCATTTATACCCCTAGGTTACTATTTTGATAGATTTAGAACTTAACTATTCGAATTTGTCACTTTTAACCCAAATAGTGAAAACTTTTGCAAAACAAGTCCAACTTTTACAAAAATATATGATAATTAAATCCGAAAGTTTAACAAGCTTATTCAAGATTATTCCAATGTTTTTCAACTGTATATTGGTCGATTGGCTTATTTTTGTGTTATTGGGATTTTAGCGACTCACTTTAAAAGCCCAATAACGATTTAAGATTCGGGGACATTTGGAGCATAATGGGCCTGAGTTTGGGCTTATTAAATAAGCCTAAAAACATTACAAAAGTCCTCATAAGAACAACTTATCGAATAAGCTAAATGGGTGCTTATTGGGCTTAACAGCCCACATCGAAACAAATAAGGGATTGGTGGCTGTTTAAGGGTCGATAGCTTTGAGCTTCTTACGAGCTTATTAAAGGTTTATGGGAGAAAACTCCAAATACGAATTTGATTATTGGGACAACAAGGAAACAGGTCGTCAAATAAAATTAGGGTGTTGTGTTCATAGTTTCATTTTTATTGGTCCATTTCTAAGTCGATATAACCATGGTTCGAACAGAAAATAAATAACATAAATGAATAAAACATGATTCGAACTAAATAAAAATGATACGATAAGTAAATGACTGAAATGTAAGTGTCAAGTATAGTAAATGCACAGGTTTCTTAGCCATCCATAAGGAGGTCATGAGTTATATACGAAAAGAAATAAATAAAGAAACGTAAAAATGGAAATAAAAGATACATATGCGTTCGAACGAGAAATAACAATGCATGAGTGTAACTTAAATGATTAGAAAGCATTAAAAAGAGTTCATGAACACTTACTACACCCTAAAGGTGGATTGTGAACGTTGGAATGACTAAGGACAAGGGAGATGGGGCGTATCACGCTAGAACAAATCAACAAGGCCTCGTAAAGGGTTGATCACGTATAGAAATGAACTCGAAAAGGGCAATGGGTTACTTCTGGTCTCTCAGGAACTCGGCAAGGAGGAAATTTAGTGAAAGTGAGTTGGGTTTGTGTGTGTGAAAGTTCTTAAGTGTAGGTGTAGTTTATATGTATTTATACACTAAAATATTGTATAAAACTCTTGCAAGTTAGGTTGATTAGACTCATAGCAGAAGATAGGGAATAAACTTGAGTATTAGGATACTTAGGAGATTGGTTTTCTAGTTGTCTTGCCATAAAAATCGAATGGGGGTAAGAGGAGTAAATATATGTCACATATAACAAAGTGGTTCACACAACTTATTTAACTTGCAATATGGTGTAAAATGGCGAGATATAGACTCATGAATTCGTAATTTATCATAACAAGTCGAATGGGATGGGTATAATTAGGTTCGAATGAGTTTGGATCAAAAATGGGAAATTGGGTGCGACTTGTACGTGTGATATATGCA
The DNA here is from genome assembly GCA_021014915.2 of Artemisia tridentata subsp. tridentata. Classification (NCBI taxonomy): domain Eukaryota; kingdom Viridiplantae; phylum Streptophyta; class Magnoliopsida; order Asterales; family Asteraceae; genus Artemisia; species Artemisia tridentata. The sequence continues at coordinate 121,152,173 of CP139509.1, forward strand.
ATTTACTTTGGCCTTCGTTACACGTCTAAATGATCGAATGGGGAAGTGAGCTTTGGCATCCCAATAGCATGTTGGGGGAGGGTTGGAGTGGTTCCAAATACTACATAAGTTGTGTGTCGAATTAGTGAGAACACATGCCAAAGCTAGTGGTGTTTAGTCGAGTTTGTTAGAGTTAATAAAATTAGAAATTTGTTGGGTTGGGCTGAATGAATAGTAACAGGCTATTCTTTGGGCTATTAAGGGTGTGTTGGATCCGTGTGGTATATATGGGGTGTGTTGGATTATTAGTGGTCCGTTGTGTGAGCTCGTTACATTGTGTTCGAAATGTATTAACAAAATTTTAAATTTAGACCATAAAAATGGTTAACAGAACTGTATTAATAATTAATACTTGATTAGCATTGAAAAAATTGCTATGGAATTATACAGAATGCTACATACCCTTTGATCTTAGTAATAAATTAACACTTATTTTTTTATTGTTTATTTATTTATTTATCTTGTGGATTTTAGGTTTTTATTTGTAGATATCATTTAGTCAAATTGAACCACCACAACAACCACGGTATCCGGTTAGACGACAACCACCACGCAAATCTAACTACCAAATCACTTCCCTAACAGTGACGAGTTCTTGGAGAATATAGGTTGCTTGGTTGTGTCATTATCAACGTCGAACCATCACCATCTTCTATGTCTTCAATTTAGTTGCTTGCTGTGATGGAGATTTGGTAGAGGCCTAGGGTGTTTAGGACTGGTGAGATGTTGTATGGTGGTGAGGAAGGTGGTAGTTGTTCCTTTGGTAAGAGGTAGGGAGTGGCGAAGATGGTGGTTGTGATGGAACAGATGAAGATGATGATGAATTGGACAAAAGTAGCCATTGTTATGAGGTGATAATGAAGAAAGAGGTTGGTAGTTCTTGAATATATAATGGGAACGGTTCGATTCGATCGGGCCAAAAAACTACATTGTGTTATCGAGTTTTATTTTTTAAAGAAAGGAAAGGGAAGGGATGGGAAATGAAAAAAAATTGAATTATTGAGATTTTATTTTGGAAGGGATGGAAGGGGAGGGGAGGGTAAGGGAGGGGAGGTGTAGTGTTATTTGTTCCAGAAATCATTCTCCCAAAATCGGGCGGTAAGTTAGGGAAAGCATCTTCACAACTTTTAAGTCTCTTGGTAAATTACCCATTTATCCCTTTTTAACCCAAATAACTTTTCTTCACTGCACACGCTCTTTATTTTACAGACTAAGTATTTGTTTGGAGATAACCATTAAATATTTTAATGCCAAGTTTTTCTGCATTGTTTATTGCGAAAATTACTGTACTACCCCTGCCACAACAGTATTGTCTGACAGTGCCCAACCTTTTCCACCTTTACAAATCTACCCAAGGAAGTCGTGTATTTCCATTCTCGACATTACCCGACATTACGTGGCACCTTCTGTTTGGACGAAGAGCAAAAAAAAAAAAAAAAAAAAAAAAAAATATGTTAATGTCGCGTATAAGGATTCTCGATACTACCCGACATAAATTTCTAGATAAAGTAGTGCTAACTTTGTGAAAAATTAAAAAACTTACAAAAACCACCCTTTAACTTTTTGATAATTACAACTTTTTTATACAACAAACTTTATTCGTCAAATATTTAGTAAATATCTATCGAATTCTTTAATGAAAAAAATATCGTTGCGAAGAGCTCTAAATTACGAATAAAACAAGCCCAATATTAATATGCTTTTGACGTACGTACGATTACTAGTGATCTTATACGAGAATCTAGGGAATCATGGGTCTAAATGGCACATGGAAAACTAACTACAGTAATATAAATTCTCATGATAAAGTCACTTTATGTAGAGGCGGCAATTTGCGCCCAAAATGAAAAAAATGGGCTAATTTTGACTACTTTTTAAAAGATGTGGGCACATTTAGCCCCATCCTTTTTTTGAAATGGGCACATTTAGCCCATTAAAAAGTTAAATGGGCACAACGGGCACATATTTTCTCTCAATTAGAGAACATTATAATCGTTTTTGAAGAAAAACTTATATATATAATATATTTAATTTTTTAAATATAAATGGGGTATTACGTTTAAGGAATTTATTTCGTCATTTTCGGTCTTCTATAAAGCGATTTGCATAACATGTGCCCGTTTAGCCCGTGCCCGCCCGTTTAGCCACCTCTAACTTTATGTAAAAAAGATTTTTCTATGAACATGCTCACTAGATAACGTACTATTATTAGAATCTTGGCAACACTCAAGGGGCAGTTATCTTGCCAAAACATCTCAATTACTCTCCTCAAAAGTAAAAATAAAATTATCCAAGTCGCAAATCACCATTAGCATCTACACCCGCCACCATCATCGTCAACAACACCCATCCACCATCACCACCTTCTAAACCTGCCACCATCACCATCCGATACTACAAAGATGGATGAGATTTTTTTTATTCAATGATGCCCTGCTCCTGATCATTGTTGTAAATTATATGTTTTTTGGGTATTTTTAGGGGGTTGTGTAGGTCCACACGAGTTATGGATCTAAGTAGCCTGTGTTACTTAATAGACAACTTGAATAAATCCAAATTGATCTAAGTGAGAAACTCTAAACTGGTTGTTGATTGTTAATGCGGAATCTTAACAATAACAATGAAGAACACAATTAACTAACTTCGTAATTTTATTAATCTTTTCTAAGCTTCACAATGTCGTACATTACATAATGCCTTAGGGTTCCTTTTATACTCTAAGGAAAACCCTAGATACAAAACGTGTGAAAGGATAAACATATCTTCTAATAAGATAACTAATACGACTATATCCTTTCCTAATATATAGCTAACTATTCTGTTAACATAATCAGACTTAACTAAATACGTCTAAACAGACTTAACTATGTATCTATAACTACCAGACTTAACTTTGTACTGACAGTATTAACTAAGACTTAACTAACACTAACAGACTTAACGAGTACATCAGCAGACTTAAGTCTATTCTTCTAATAATTCCCAACAATCTTCCCCTAACTTGATCTTCATGCTCCATGAACTTCAAGTTTCTTTCTTGATAAGCTTCCTGAGGATTGAACTCTAATCTCTTGAAATTATTTTGAACTTCAAATCTTCAAATCATCATATCTGATCTTGTGCAGTAACTTTTACTTCAACAATCTTTTCACCATCTGATCTTTTCAGCAACATTGACTATTTGTACATCAATTCTTAAAGTTTCATACTATTCTCATCACTTCCAGGTGTGTCAACTCCTGTGAGAGGTGAATCATTGAAAATTAATGGATTTGATGTCTCTTTACCAGATAGCCATTAACTCTGGAGTAGCCAATGTTTGGTGTAAACACCATGGTACATTGATAACCATTTCAACTCTTTGTACATGAAACATGGTGAGTTGAAATACCATATGATTTTTAGCAAATCATCAGCTATCAACGGTTTTGTTTTATCTTTACCAAAAGCCGTTTGCTTTTGGACTAGCCAATTCTTTGGTGGAATTCAGACCTCACCTTGGTGAATTGATAACCAGTTATGGTTTTCCACAGCCTTTACCACAAGCCATATTCTTGTGGGCTAGCCAACTCTTCACTATCACAGATATGGTGAGTTGATTACCATACAATTTTTGGCAAATTGTCAGCCATAAACGGATTTGAGGTATCTTTACCAGAGCCGTTTGCTCACGGATTAGCCAGTCCTTATGTGGATCAAACATGGTGGACTGATGACCATTTGTTGTGTTAGTGCAAAGCACCTTCACCAAGTGAGAAATTCTAATAATCTCACTTAACAACTTGGAAAATTCTTTCAAACACCCCAAATAGCCTCCTTTTGAGACTGCAACTCAATCATTTCCAAAAGTTGATTGCATACCTCATCATCCTTATATCCTAACAACTTCTTTTCAAGCATGTCCTTACATATCCTTGGGTGTAGAGGATATTCAACTTCTGTCAACATATAAATATGAGCACTTTGTAAAGTTAAACAATGTATTTGACAGCTCTCAAAATACTTCCATCTTACAATATCCTGTTGAAATGGTAACATCCAAACCTTGTCTGTTCTTGATGGTGGATCAAACATTATTTTTAAATCTTCCCAAAGAACTCTTTCAAATTCTTCTTCAGGTCTGTTGTCCCCATACTTAATCATCATCAATTTGTACAACTCTTTAAGATCATTTATGCTTAAGTCATTCAATAACCCTGGAAAATTGAGATGAACCACCTCTGTATAATCTTCCCTGATTATCTTATAGGCTGCTTTTTTACCTGTTTTGATGATCTTCCAATTTACAACTTTGGCAGGCTGAACAGAACTTTCTGGAATTGAACCCATGCTAAATTCCTCAGAAGAGAGTTCTTTTTCCTCTTGTACTTCCTCCTTAGAACCTAATTTTCCTTTCTTAGCTGCCCTCTTTCTTCTAGTCCATCTTATAATGGGCTTCTTCACTTCTATTTGTTCCTGCACAACCTCAGATTCCTTTTCAGTTACCTCTTCTTCCTCAGACACCTTTTGTCTTTTAAAGCTTCTTCTGATGGAATCCTCATAATCAGTAGGTTTATACTTGTGATCTCTTTCATATGCTCTGAGGTAAAACCTTTCAACTTCCTCATATGACATTCCTCTCATCTTTTCAACACTGGAATGCATCATATTCTTCAAGTAAATTTTCATATCTGACATCTTTTGTTGCTTAGTGAGCTTCTTGGTAGTGCTTTTCCTCTTTTGAGTCTTTTTGATTTTCTCCATTAATCCTCCCAGAGTATCTGTCTCCATTCTTGCATTCATGAACTCAGCAAATTTTGTTGCCCTTTCATCAACAGTCAGACTTGTATCAGCTTTAAGTTCTTCCATCTTAGCCTTGAGCTCATCATCATCTTTAATTAGTGACATATATGGATCATCATTGAATTCTTCTTGCAACTTCTTAGCAAACTGTTCATCTCTTTTCTTAATCTCTTCAAGTTTGTCCCTTTCAGCTGCTTCCTCAGCCTGAATCCTTGCAATTTCAGCTAAGCTTGCTTCTTCCTCAGCTTGTTGCTTCTTTGATTTCTTAGTTTAAGGAGTTTCTTCATGTAGGATCAGCCCTAGATAGATCTTTGAGCCTTATGAAACCGGTAGAATGCTTATGTAATCACAAATAAACTACAAGAGAGTCTCTAACAATAAACTTATGTTTACGCGGAATATAAACACAAGAGTTAAAGAAGAAATAACTAATAAACACTTGATCCTCTATGGATCTATATTAACTATTAAAATTGTTTTCAAGGTCGTACATTGTTCATAGCCGTGTGTTTCTTTTATACTCCAAGAAACCCTAATTCGGCATTCACTACAAAACGTGTAGAGGAGATATGCATTATCACTTCCTAATATAACTCATGCATATCTCTTTCTCTAACAAACTTCTAAATATACGGGTTTGACTATTTCTATAACCCGCAGAAACAATACTAGCAGCAGTAACTAGATACTACTAACAGCAGGAACCATACCAGCAGGAACTACATACCTGCCAGCAGGAACCATACTACACTAACAGCAGCATTGAAACTAAATACAATTTAATAATTCCTAACACTTCAATTATCTGCTTTCCTTCCCTTTGAGTTGAAGCAGACTTAAGTTCAGCAGACTTAACAACATCATCAGATTTATCTTTTTCACTAACAGACTTATCACCAGACTTAACCTTCTCAGACTTATCATCACCAGACTTAACAACCTCAGCAGACTTAACTATATCCTCATCAGAATTAACCTCTTCATCAATCACCAACTTTCTCTTTAGCCTTCTCTTCTTCCTTTGTTGAATTTTGCTAAGAGACTGGGCTAAGGTTTCTGCTACTTCCAATCCCTCTGGACTTATGTCTATATCTCCAGTTGGTTTTTCTTGAGCTGGAGTCTTAAAAGTCTGTTCTTCATCCAAATTCCTCCCCTGTTTGGAAGAATTTTCCTCCTCAACCCCTTCTGTATCACTGAAAGTAACCCCTTTATCCTTCATAATCCTTTCCATTTTCTTGACCTTTCTCACCAAGGTCACAATAGCTTTTCCCATTGTTGCATTTGATTTCTCCAAAACATATATCCTTTCAACTAAGGTAGGAACCAGCTGTAAGAGAGCTTCCACAGTCATTGGGGCTGATTCCTCCTCCTGAGTTGTAGTTGGAACTTGGGTTTGCTGCTCAGGTGAAGGTGGTGGAGGTGTAGGTGATGATGGTTGTGGTGTAGGTGATCTCTGTGGTGGTGTTGGTAATCTCTGTTGTGGTGTTGGTGATCTAGGAACATCTTGGGTTTGCTCCTCTGTTTCATGATGTGCCTCAACTCCAGATGATGTTCCTGCAATGTTAGTATTACCAGGCAACATAGCAGGAAATAATGGTCTATGAGCCCCCTGAAAACCCCTTTTCATATTATTAAAAATTTTATCCCTAAATGCAATACACAAATAAGTCTGCAATTTGTTTTCAGGTTCAAAACTCAACACCATTTGAAGAAATCTAGGGTACATTAAAAACTTATGTTTAGTGGTCACATTTGCCACCATGCCATCAAAAATCAGTTTTGAAAAGTTGAAAGTCTTTCCAAGTGAAAGACAAACCAAGGCAGAAGCAATATTGCTTCCAAATTGATCCCATCCACCACTCTTGGGACTTAGGCAGTGTAGCAAATGGTGAATCAAAAACTTCCATTGTGGTGAAAAATGACTTTTCCAAAAGGTAAAACCACCACCATTAATGAGGTATCCAATGTTACCCATACCCTCTAAAATCATATTATTTGATAACATAGTTTCTCCAGAAGCATCATCTAATTTAAGACTACTTCTAATGGATGCTTCTGAGATAGAAAACTCATGATTATCAATGGTTGCCCTTAAATGTAGAGTCCCATCAGCAAGAGTTTCAGAGGTAGCAGTCCCCCAAAACTGTTTGACTAGGGAATCATAGATAGTTGGATTATGTGTTAAGGCATACCTGAGATGTGAGCCTTTCAAAAAATCAACTATCTGTTTGAAACCTTGACTTTTGTTTAGTTTCTTCAAGAATCCCACTTTATTGTGCTTGTCACAATATTTGAGTTGAGCCATTTGAGAAGTTGTAAGTTCTGGTTGACTGACGAATTAGGGTTTAATACTGGTAGATAAAACAGAGTGATCTTGGCCGATAATAAAGATTTTAAAATTAGAAGTAAATAATGGATAAAGATGAAACAGTAATCAAATATCATCCATATATACTTCGTTTTCCCAAAAAAATATCAACGGTATTATTTAAATAGGAAAAACATTAAATGTACGACCAGACCTAACGGTAAAAAATATTTACATTTTAACACTACCAGACTTAACTTTGGTCAACCAGACTTAACCAACAATTCACCAGATTTAACCGAAATATCAGACAAACACAAATAGAATTCATTAGCAAGGCATCCAATTTCCATCCATCCATGCTTTTCCTGGAAAAATTAGTCTAAAACCAAGAAAATATATATATTGCAAGCAGAACTAATACTTACTAACTAACAGAATTAACTCTAAAGCTACCAGAATTAACTCTAAAGCTACCAGATTTAACTACCACCAGAATTAAATCTACTTAATACTTGTACTATCAGAATTACAAACTATACATTTAACCTCCCCTTAAATGTAGCTATGGGTTTACCATTCCAATATTAACCACTAAAAAATTGAACCTAGGTCCATCAAAAGCTTTAGTCAATAGGTCAGCTACATTAAAGTCTGTGTGTATCTTTTCAACTCTAATTAACTTCTTTTCAAAGCAATCCCTTATAAAGTGATGCCTTATTTCTATGTGTTTAGTCTTAGAGTGATACACTGGGTTCTTAACTATACAGATAGTACTTTCATTATCAATGTGAATTATAGTATTCATAAAGTTCAAACCATAATCCAACATCTGATTCTGAATCCACAAGACTTGTCCACAGCAATTAGCAGCAGCTACATACTCAGCTTCAGTTGTAGATGTAGCCACAATGGTCTGCTTCTTGCATTGCCAAGAAATCAATCTTCTTCCAAGAAATTGACAACCTCCAGTTGTGGATTTCCTGTCAAGATTTGCTCCAGCATAGTCACTATCTGAATAGGCTTCCAGGTCAAATGATGACTCTCTAGGATACCAAAGGCCCAAATTGGGTTTGCCCTTTAGATACCTAAAGATCCTATTCACAACATGAAGATGTGAAGTCTTGGGAGTAACCTGAAAACGAGAACAAGCACAGACTGCATACATAATATCAGGCCTAGAGGCAGTTAGATACATAAGAGAACCTATCATTGATCTGTATATGTGCACATCCACATCTTCAGCATTCTCATCTTTTGTTAATGGCACCTTGTTCTCCATTGGTGTGACTGCTGACTTCACACTTGAAAGATAAAACTTCTTCAGCATCTCAGCAACATACTTGTCTTGAGAAATGAAAAGTCCATCTTCCTTTTGTTGCACTTGCAGTCCAAGAAAGAATGTGAGCTTCCCCATTGAACTCATCTAAAATCTGCCCTTCATCAAGGCCTCGAACTCTTCACACCAAGACCTTTTTGTGGAGCCAAAAATGATATCATCTACATAGACTTGCACTAGAATGATATTCTTCTTGTTCCTTTTAATGAACAAGGTCTTGTCAATTATACCCCTCTTGTATCCATGTTCTTCAAGAAAATTGGAAAGAGTAGCATACCAAGCTCTGGGAGCTTGATGTAATCCATACAAAGCTTTAATGACTTTGTACACCTTCTTGGGTTGAGCAGGATCAACAAAACCACGAGGTTGGTGAACATATACTTCTTCCTCAATAGTGCCATACAGAAAAGCACTTTTGACATCCATTTGATAGACTATGAACCCCATGTAGGATGCAAAGGCCAAAAATAACCTGATAGCTTTAATTCTAGCTACAGGAGCAAAAACCTCATCATAATCTATTCCTTCCTCTTATCTATATCCTTGGGCCACCAATCTGGCCTTGTTTCTGACTACCACCCCTCTTTCATCCTTTTTGTTCCTGAAGACCCACTTTGTGCCAATAACCTTTGCTCCATGTGGCAAATCTACCAGAACCCATACCTTTTGCAATTGAAATTACAGCAACTCCTCTAGCATTGCTTCCACCCAACTCTCATCTTCTAATGCTTCAGAAACCTTGGTTGGTTCTTTTTGAGAAAGGAAACATGCAAACAAACATTGTTACTGATCTTTATGATTTAATCTTTGTTGCTGCTTGACAAAACTGACAAGTGCACGAGCTTCTGATTATTTTTGCACTTTGCTTCTAGTCTGAACAGCTGACTTAGGATCACCAAGTATTTGACTTTTAGGATGAATATTGTGAATCCTAAGTGTAGGAGTTGGACTGACATTCACTTCTGTTGGTAAGTTGGTGAAATCAGTAATCACTCCTTCATCATCATAAGAAGCTTCATCAAAAATTCCTTCACTTGGCTTATCAAAGATTTCAAGCTCTGGCATCTCAGAATTATCAAAAACATCCACTTGAGTGGGATCAGACTCAGCAGAATTAACTAAGTCACTTCTAGAATTAACTGAGTTAATGTTGGTATCCTTCTTTCTAAGATGCTTGTCAGCCAATTCATTGAGTTCATCTCGGAAAGATGAAATATCTTCTGAAACCTTGGTAGGAGAAGCTTCTTTCCCTTGTTCTTGAGATTTAGGAACATATTCCTTCTTCTTTGAAGTTGTAGAAGATATCTTTGTGCCACCATGAGCTTCATCCAGCTTGACTACTATTGTGGGAACAACAATGAGTTCCTCATTTTCTACTTCTTGCTCAGAAACATTTTCATCAGAAGTATCTTGAGTACCTGCATTGTTAGTTACTTCTATGGAACCTGCATGAGGGTTAGCTTGATTCTCCTTAGAGACAGGAATATATTTCATAGAATTAGTCAAATAATCAATATCAAACATCCATCTATAACCTATTCCTTTCACATTAGGTTTCTCCTCAAGAAAGTCTACATGGAGAGTCTCTATCACCCTTTTTGTCACTAAGTTGTATACCCTCAAGGCCTTATGCTTAGTGAATAACCTACTAAAAATCCCTCATTAGATTTTCCTTCAAACTTGCCAAGTACACTAAGAGTATCTAGAATGGTAACATGGCACCCAAAAGGTCTTATGTAACTAATGATTGGTTTATGACCAAACAAAAGCTTATAAGGAGTTTTGTTTTGAGGTTTAGTCACTCTTACCCTATTAAATATGTAGCAAGCAGTATTTACTGCTTCAGCCCAAAAAGTGGTTGGTAAAAGTGAGTCTGCTAGCATAGTCCTAGCTGCCTCAATTAGGGTCATGTTCATTCTTTCAGCAACTCCATTTTGTTGTGGAGTTCTAGCACTACTATACTCTTGTTTTATTCCCTTGTTCCCACAAAATTCAAGCATACTCCTATTCTTAAACTCTATGCCATTGTCTGATCTAATAATCTTAACCTTATGATTAAGCTGGTTTTCTATCTGCCTAATGAAAGTTTGAAGCAAACTAGTAGTTTCATCCTTTGTAGACATAAAGAATACCCAACAAAATCTAGTGCAATCATCAGTAATGACAAGGCAATAACTAGCATGATTTATACTTTGGACAGAAGTAGGGCCAAAAAGATCCATATGCAAGGTGTGTAAAGGCTTAGTGATGGTTCTTTCTAATTTAGCCTTACATGAAGCCCTATGCTGTTTGCCCTTATGACATGCTATACAGGTATGGTCATTTTTGAAAACCTTTGAAGGTAACCCTCTAACAAGATTATTCTTCACAAGTTTATTCAGATTCTTAAAATTGATATGACCAAGCCTTCTGTGCCACAATTTAGATTCATCAATAGTGGCTTTTGCAATCAAATAGGCAAAACCTTTTGCAGGATCAGGTGTCTTCATATCAAAGCTGTACATATTGTGTTGTCTTGGGAATTTTAGGAGTATCTGATTTTCATCAGGCATCTTAAAGTCAGAAGTCAACACAAAACATTCAGTTTTAGTAAAAAGCACCTTATGCTGCTTATCACAAATTTGTGATATTGAGAAAAGATTAAATTGCCCTAGTTCTTTCACAAAAGACACATTATCAAATTCTAAATTGCCCACAACTATTCTACCTTTACCAGTAATGTAGCCTTTGCTACATCCAAAAGTAACAGAACCTCCTTTGAATTCTTCAAAATCCTTTAGGTGATCCTTGTTACCAGACATGTGCCCAGAGCACCCACTATCAAATATTCCTCTATCTCCCATGTTCTTGAGTGGATGATCCTGCACATAAAGAAGAGAAATTAGTTTCTCTTAAGGACCTAGGCCTGAGCAGGCTTGGGTCTGCCTTGTGGATCAGCATACTTGTAAGTCTTATATGAACATGATCCACTGTTGCTTTGGGATTTATAGGTAAGTTCATTCTTGCAGCTTCTTAGCATACTGTTCATCTCTTTTCTTAATCTCTTCAAGTTTGTCCCTTTCAGCTGCTTTCTCAGCCTGAATCCTTGCAATTTTAGCTAAGCTTGCTTCTTCGTCAGCTTGTTGCTTCTTTGATTTCTTAGTCTAAGGAGTTTCTTCATGTAGGATCAGCCCTAGATAGATCTTTGAGCCTTATGAAACCGGTAGAATGCTTATGTAATCACAAATAAACTACAAGAGAGTCTCTAACAATAAACTTATGTTTACGCGGAATATAAACACAAGAGTTAAAGAAGAAATAACTAATAAACACTTGATCCTCTATGGATCTATATTAACTATTAAAATTGTTTTCAAGGTCGTACATTGTTCATAGCCGTGTGTTTCTTTTATACTCCAAGAAACCCTAATTCGGCATTCACTACAAAACGTGTAGAGGAGATATGCATTATCACTTCCTAATATAACTCATGCATATCTCTTTCTCTAACAAACTTCTAAATATACGGGTTTGACTATTTCTATAACCTGCAGAAACAATACTAGCAGCAGTAACTAGATACTACTAACAGCAGGAACCATACCAGCAGGAACTACATACCTGCTAGCAGGAACCATACTACACTAACAGCAGCATTGAAACTAAATACAATTTAATAATTCCTAACAATCCTCCCCTAAACTTGAATTTGACTAGGTTAACTTCAAGTTTCTAGATAGATCTTTGACTTCCAAAGCATGAGGATTGAACTTTAGCAACAACATTAGGTAACCAGCAGCAACATGGTGTGAACCAGCAGCAACAAGTAACCATCATTAAGACCAAGGATCCAGCAGCAACTCCTAAGTATCAGCAGCAACAGGAACCAGCAGCAACATGAGTAGATTTGATGAGCCTTTACCAAGTAGCTACTCACTCTTGGGCTAGCTAGACCTTTGGTGGAATCATGGCATCACCCTGGTGAACTAGTAACCAGTCCAACACTTAGAACGTGAATCAATGGTGTGTTGGAATACCCTAATGATTTTAAGGAAACCATCACAGCCATAAACGGATTTGGGATGTCTTTACCTGTAGCCGTTTGCTCAGGACTAGCCAATTCTTTGGTTGTATATAACCTCGGTGAATTGAGGACCAAATATGGTTTTCCACTGCCTTTACCACAAACCATACTCTTGTGGGCTAGCCAATTCTTTGGAACCCTAAAGGGTAACATCCATGGTGAATTGATGACCATTTCAACTCTCAGTAATGAAACATGGGTGAGTTGAGTACCCAATAGTTTTGAGCAAACTATTACAGCTGTCAACGGATTTGATGATCACACCAAAGCCGTACCCTCATGGTGAGTCAACTATGTCTTGTCTGTTAGACATGGTGAGTTGATTACCATTTGTTGTGTGGTAATTAACCAACACTTAAACCCTAAAAATAGTATATGCCAACAGCTAAAAATATACAAGTTAGTTAGATTTTTTTTTAATTAACTAAACAAAATAAATAAAGAAAGAAAAAAATGAAAAGAAATAACAAGATACAAATGTAAGACATACCATCAATCAGCAGCAGGAACCTGAGCAGCAGCAAGTTGATGTTTGATGAACTGAACCAATTGCTCAGCAGTAGTCAAGTCATTTCCCACCACTGTCTTTCCAAGCGCCAACTTATGCCTGAGCATCCTTTCCATAAGCTGAACTGATAGAGGATATGGCACATCCACAAACATGTATAACACCTTTCCAGTCATGGTCTCCAACACATGAACATTGGAAGGGGTATACAACCTCCAACTTCGCACTTGCCAAGACTGTTGATTAGCCCAAACAGAATAACCATCTCCTCCTTCAAGAGAGTCCATCAACACCTTCAAATCACCCCAAAGGATAAGACCAACCCCAGTAGCCATATGAGATGCATAATGCTTAACCACCATACCATAGAGTTGGATCAAGTCTTGCCGATCCACCATATGCAAAATTTCCCTAAGAAAGGTAAAATACTTGGTGACACCATCAACTCTGTACATGGCATTTATTTCTCCTAGAGGCAAAGAAAGAACTTCCCAACCAGCAAGAGCAGCCCAAGGATGAGGAGAATCTTCTTCAGGTTCACTCTCTGAATCAAACTTAATTAACTCCTGATCATCCAACTCTGTAATAGGCCTAGAAGCACGCTTCTTAGCCATACTCTTCTTCCTTTTGCCTGGAGTAGAAGAAGGTGTTGCACCAGAAGCAACAGCAGGATGTGATGGGTTGGCCTCAATAGGAATTGTAGGGATGGCATCAGCAGGAACAGAGGTGTCCTTTGGTGGGTGAAGGGAAGACTCAAAAGCAGAAGCATCACCAAGAGAAATAGGATCAACAACAAGCTCAGGTGTGGAATCCTCTGGTGTAGCAATATCAGCATCATTGATAGAACCAGCAGGATCAGAAGACTTAAGCCTCTTAGAAGAAGGTTCTTCTATAGCAGGTTTAGATCTGGGCAAAATCTTGTTCATAATCCTCTCATAGTGCCCCTTGAGCTCATCATCAGAGAACCGCTTAACTTGTGCCTTGCTCCACCCAGTAGTATAGAGAGCAGTACTCTGGTTTTTGACAACATGTCTCATATACTCTCTTTGTTGTGCCTGAGTAGGAGGCTTATCCCTCTTCTCCTTTGCTAACCTTTCAGCATTAGCGTGCTTTCTCTTCCTCATTAAGGCAACCATTCTTGTAGTAAAATCATCATCTGTCACATCATCCCCTAAGAGTTCCTTGGTGAGGGTAGGGTTGGCAGTTACTTGAGACTAAATTTGCATCCAATCAGCTTCAGAAAATTGTAAAGAAGCAGCATCCAACTCATGTTGTCTTTGAGGAGGTAAAGTGGTAGTAAATGGTGCATTTTGCCTAGCAAATTCTGCAGCAAACTCTACTTGTACCTTCTTTACCAATTCTGCTCCTATCCTTTCATCTTCAATATTCTTGAAAAGTCTTTCTTGTTTAACCCTTTCTTGGTCAGACACAAGATCCTCCACCATTGGGGTTTTACCGTTGTCAAGATGGGCAGAAGAAATACTAGGAGTGATAGCAGGATCAGAAACAGCAGGAACAGGTGTATTATCAGTGGTTACACCTGAAGTTGGAGCAGGAACACTAGCAGAGGAAATGGTATCACTACCAGTAGCAATGGAAGAGCTACCAGCAGGAACACCAGGAGGCTTAGGAGCAGCAGAAACACCATCACTATCAGCAGGAACATCTTCAGCAGCAGGAATATCCTTAGGAATGTCATCAGCACCACTACCAGCAGCAACAGATGTACTAACAGCAGCAACATTGGATTTGAATTTTTCAAAGGCTGACATTTCTGAAAGCTTCTTGTTCCTTCTCCTACTGAAAGCTTGGGACTTGGCAGTTGTATGAGGCTCAGACATAGAAAAAGTAGGTTCCTTAAAGACCGAACCACCATCTCCCTCTGTGTTGGCACTAGCTAATGAGGCATTGGCCAACACATGGAGTGCATCCAGGTTGAAAGTCTCCTTCTTCCCGGCCTTATCTTCCTCTGAATCAGATAGTGCAACTCTCCTCCTCTTATGCTGGAGTTTGGCTTCCAAATACTTTACCCTATCTACGAGGGAAAGAATTGCACCACCAAGAGTCTTCTTGGTATCCTTTAGGTCTGACTCCAAAGCATCAACTTTCCTACACTTCGTTTTGATGTTTCCAGATATGCCACCTTGTTATGATCTTCTTTGTATTGTAGTGCTGCCATAGTGAAGAATCAATGAACGAGTTGTTAAAATGAGGAGTGATGAAATGGGTTTAAGAGAAAAATGGTTATTTTGGGCGTGGGATGTACAATTTAGGTCATTTATACGGTTACCCAACTTAGCAAATTAAATTGCAAGAATCTCACGGAAGAATGTTTGACCAATTTGAATTTGATTCTATCCCAAAATAAATTCCCAATTACATCGATACTAGCAGCAACCACGAGTCAACCAGCAGGAACAAACGGTCAACCAGCAGTAACAAAATTCTTTTGACCAATATTCACAATTATGCATCGGATTTGGTCAACTCCTCAAAAGGCACCATAATTAAACCCATTCCTGCAAAGAATTTATTCCAAATACCAACCCAACAGTTAATTGCCTTAATCCTCCATTGGGTCTATAAAGGTTTCAAATATTCAACACTAACACATCACATACTTCGAACCATAAAACAACTATCCAAACACAATGAGTCCCTCCAAACCAGACGTTGTTGAGATTTCTTCTGATTCGTCTTCTGACTCATCAGGTGAAGGATGGAAAAAGTACTTTCCACCACAGAACACAAAAGAGAAGGCTGAAGGAACACCTTCTGAAGAGCTTCCAACCCTACCACCATATGTGGATGATTCATCAAGCTACTACTCCATTAAAGTGGTTATTTATTTATAATTGAACAAAAGCGAGGAGGCGAAGCCGCTTTACCGAATTGTAGAGGTGAAGGAACGAGAAGGATGATGATGAGCAAATGCAGCCACCTTCACTATCGGTCATACTAACAAGTGAAATTGAAAAGGATGTGTCAGCAATGAGTAGGATCTCGGTGCCTGTGAAGAATCAATCACGTCCAAAGCCAGGAAAACAAGTGCTAGGACTCCCCAGTCCGAAGGTGTGGAATGCAATCAAGGACAAAGGAGTCCATAAGACCATGCCTGACTTCAAGGGAAAGGGAAAAGGAAGATGGAGTAGTGGTGTAGGTGTATGGCTTGTTGATGTGTTGTTTGATCCATGTGTGGTGTGTGTTGTCTTTGTAAGTTGCAGCTAAGAATGCAACCGTCTTATGATGAATAAATGAAAGCCTCATGTTCTGTTGATACTGTTGTGTCCCAATAACACTAGCAACAATAAGAAACTTACTACTGCAAAACAAAGGTAAACAAAATACACAAACTAAAACAAATAATGGTTAGTGTACACAAAATATACAACAATAAGCCTCCCCTTAGGCTTATGCCTCCCCTCAATCACAGCAATCAGGGATTGATCATCCCAATATGAACCACCAAATAATTAAATCTTGGGCCATCAAAAGCTTTAGTTAACAAATCAGCCACATTTTCATCTGTGTGTATTTTAAGCACTTGAATGAGATGTTTTTCATTAGCATCTCTTATAAAATGGTGCCTAATTTCAATGTGCTTTGTTCTTTGGTGAAAAACTGGGTTTTTAACAATGCAAATTGTTCTTTGGTTATCAATAAAGATTTTGGTGTTCATAAAATTGAACCTATAGTCCAACATTTGATTTTGTATCCAAAGTACCTGACCACAACAACTAGCAGCAGCAACATACTCTGCCTCAGTAGAAGATGTAGCCACAATGGTCTGCTTCTTGCATTGCCAAGAGATCAATCTCCTTCCCAGAAACTGACAACCTCCAGTAGTAGACTTCCTATCAAAGTTAGCACCAGCATAATCACTATCACGATAGGCTTCCAACACAAAAGGAGAATCTCTTGGGTACCAAAGACCCAACTTAGGTTGTCCTTTTAGATACTTGAAAATTTTCTTGACTGCATTCAAGTTGGAAGTCAATGGTGTAACTTGATGTCTTGAACAAGCACTAACTGCAAACATTATATCTGGTCTTGAAGCTGTCAAATACATAAGTGAACCTATCATTGACCTGTAGAGGTGAACATTGACAGCATCATCAGGTTCATTGTTGGATTTTGGCTTTGGAGCTTCATAGGGAGTTGTTGCAGTCCTCACAGATTCCAAATCAAACTTCTTAAGTATGTCTTGCACACACTTTTCTTGGCTGATAAAAATTCCATCAGGCTTTTGTTTGACCTGTAAGCCCAAAAAAATGTAAGCTCACCCATAGCACTCATCTCAAATTCACCCTTCATCAATTCTTCAAATTCCCTAAACCAAGCCTCCTTTGTAGAACCAAAGATGATGTCATCCACATAGACCGGGACAAGGATGATATCTCTTGAATTTTTCTTGATGAAGAGTGTCTTGTCTATTGCACCTCTTCTGTAACCATGCTTCAACAGAAAAGTAGACAATCTTGCATACCATGCCCTTGGTGCTTGATGAAGTCCATAGAGTGCTTTTACCACCTTGTAGACCCATTTTGGATTCTGAGGGTCCTCAAATCCTTTGGGTTGAGTCACATAAACCTCTTCTTCAATCTCTCCATAGAGAAAAGCACTTTTTACATCCATTTGGTAGACCATAAATCCCATATATGAGGCAAAGGCTAAAAATAGCCTAATGGCCTCAACTCTTACCACTGGAGCAAACACCTCATCATAATCAATACCCTTTTCTTGCCTATGACCTTTAGCTACTAATCTTGCTTTATTCCTTATCACAATACCTCTAGCATCTCTCTTGTTCTTTAGAATCCATTTTGTCCTAATTACATTCTTTCCATCAGGTAAAGGTACAAGCTTCCATACATTTTGATTAAGAAATTGTTGCATTTCTTCTTGCATAGCCTCCACCCAAGCTGGATCATCAAGAGCTTGTGATACACTGCTTGGTTCAACTTGTGAAAGAAAATAAGCAAAGAGACAATGTAGAAAGTCTGTGTGATTTTTCCTTTGTTGATTATGAACATAACTGACAAAGGCACTTTCACCGAACTTTGTTTGTTTCTCCTTATTTCTTGTCTGAACAGCTGAGGTAGGATCACCAACAATCAAGGATTGAGGATGAATGGTATTGATCCTCTTAGTAGCAATAGGATTGACATCAATGGTTGAGGCTTGATTAGTGATAGAAGGATTGAAGTCATCATCATATGAGGAGGAAGTGAAGATGCCTGTTCTTGATTGATGATGAAGATCTCCCAAATCAGAGCTTAAAGAGAGTGAGTTGCCAAGATCAGATGGACTTGGATATCTTGTGGGAGGTTCATTGAAACCCAACGAGTCAACAGAAGGAGTGGAAGTAGGAGCAGCAGGAACAAAATCACCAACAGTAGGAACAGATTTACTAACAGGAGGATCTGGAACACTACCAGCAGAAATGGTGTTACCAGCAGGAACAGGAACACTGCCAGCAGAAACCGAAGCACTATCAGCAGAATCCATTTTTCTACGGGCATCAAAAGCTGCTTGTTTCAAGAGCTCCTCTGTGTCTTTTGAAAATCCAAAACCAAACTTTTTAGCTGCTTCCTTTGCATCATGCTCTTGTTTTTGAAGCTTAGCTAGTTCTTCTGCATAACTTGAATCACCTTCAGCCATACCAGAAGAATCTTTGAGCTCAGTACCTGAAAAGTGGTTAGAGGGAAAAGAAGGAACAACAATAGTTTGTTCATCACACTCAGAGTCTGAATCATCATCTGAGGTACATGCATTGTTAGTTTTAGAATCCTCTGTACCTGCAGATTGATTAGCTTTGAATCTAGAATAACCTTAAGTATCAGTCAGATAATCAAGGTCAAAATACCATTCATGACCTACACCCTGCACATTAGGTTTATCCTCAAGATATCTCAGATTGAGTGTCTCTTCTATCCTTTTAGCAGATAAATTATAAAGTCTATAGGCCTTACTATGAGCAGAATAACCAACAATAAACCCCTCATCTGCTTTCCCTTCAAATTTACCCAGGTGATCACTGGTGTTCAAGATAGTTACATGACATCCAAAAGGTTTAAAATAACTAATGTTAGGAACCTTCCCAGACAAAAGTTCATAAGGTGTTTTGTTGTGAGGACTAGTAATCAATACCCTGTTCAAAACATAACAAGCAGTGCTAACTGCTTCAGTACAAAACATGGTAGGTAGCTTAGAGTCAGCAAGCATAGATCTTGCAGCTTCTATAAGGGTTCTATTCTTTCTTTCAGCAACCCCATTTTGTTGTGGGGTTCTGGCATTACTATAGTCCCTTTTAATCCCTTTTTTCCCACAGAGTTCAATTAAGTTAGAATTTTTAAACTCTGTCCCATTGTCACACCTTATAGTCTTAACCTTTTTATTTAGCTGGTTTTCAATTAAGGCAAGAAAGTCCCTAATCACATGAAAAGTTTCATCCTTAGTACCTAAGAAGAAAGTCCAACAAAACCTGCTAAAGTCATCTGTAATCACCAGGCAATAGTACTTATGGTCAATACTTCTGATGGAAGTAGGACCAAAAAGATCCATATGAAGTAACTGGAGAGGCTCAGTGATGGTGCTCACAGCTGTGATGGCCTTGTAAGAAGCTTTGTGTTGCTTTCCTTTGTTGCAGGCAACACAATTATGTTCATTTGTGAAGATCTTGGAAGGAAGCTCTTGAACTAATCCATTCTTTGCCAGCTTGTTGATGGTTTTGAAGTTCACATGTGCCATCCTCCTATGCCATTTGGTAGATTCATCCAAAGATGCTTTTGCCACCAAGCAAGCTAAATCACCTTCAGGCTGGACATCATTTAAATTGAAGCTGTAAAGGTTGTGTCTTCTTGGAACTTTAAGTACAACCTGACTCTCATCAGGCAACTTGAAGTCTTTAGAGAGCACAAGACAATCAGTCTCAGTGAAGAGAACACTGTTCTTCTTGTCACAACTTTGTGAGACAGAGAACAAATTAAAGTTCTGAAGTTCTTTCACATAATAGACATTTTCAAAATCCAGCTTGGAAGTCCGAATAGTTCCTTTACCTGTGATCTTGCCATCTCCTCCTCCAAAAGTCACAGTGCCTCCATTAATGGTTACAAAATCATGCAATCTTTCTTTGTTTCATGTCATGCTTCTAGAACATCCACTATCAACAATACCTAAATCTTTACTCTTGTGAGGATTATCCTACAACAACAGAAAATACAACAACATCAGATACAATGGGAGACCCAAGTCATGACTGACTAGGGCCTGCCTTGTGGATTAGAAAGATTTAAATCATGTAGATTGATGAGATCCACCATTGTTCTTGGATCCCTTCTTCAAATATGGTCTGTATTGTTTCTAAGAACAACCTGCTGAGGACTTAACAGCAGCTTCCCATCTTTCCCCCCCTTTTTGCATTGGGTCACAATAAACAGGCCTATAATCATTCTGAAAGTAAGAGCTTGTAGGTCTGATGAAGGATCTAGCAGCATTTCGTTTCCAACCAGCAGAAATAGGTTTACCAACTGGAACTGGCTTACCAGCAGGGACTGGTTTACCAGCAGAAAATGTAGCTTTGCCAGAGCTCATTTGTGTTGCTTGAGGAACAAATGGGGGTATATTTTCAACATTATTCCACAATGGTCTAGATTGCTGTTGCCCAGCACACACACCCATTCTATTCTCATAAAAATCACAATCTTTAATAAGATGATAATAACTACCACAAACAAAGCATGATTTATTTCTAAAAGATTTGTTCTTAACATGACTTCTCTTATTACACATAAACTTATCACAACCAAAACTAGAAACAGAATTGTTTTTAACAAAATGAAAAGAAATGTCTTCAAAAGAAGCTATCTTTGAATTGGATTCATCATCAGCTACTCTTGAGGAGAAGTCATCAGACATGGGTATGGGAGACTTGTCACTTGAATCACATGAGGCAAAGTCATTGGTCTTGGGTTCTGAGGACTTGTCACTGTTAAAACAAGAGACAAAGTCATTAGATTCATAGTCAGAATCAGGCAAGTCATTGGACTTTTTGCCATAGGTCATGTGTGATTCATCAAATTCTATGTTAGTGGAGGGTGGCTTAAATACTCCTATTATAGGTGGAGGAACAGCATTCATTCCTCCTTCTTTAACATATTTAACAGGAATTTGATAATCTACCTCCTTAGGGGTAGGTTCAAAAACACTTGGCATACTAGGGTCATATACTTCATCTGGCCCTATATAATCCTCATATCCTAACCCAAGTTTAGTTTTCATAGAAATAGAACTATCAATTAACTTGTATAGGTTTTTAGATGATTCTTTCCATTTATTAAACCTAGCCAAGGAATCTTCTAGCTTAGTCTGCAAGTCCTGTTTTTCTAAATTCACCTTAGCATTTTCACTTTCAGAATATTTTAACAAATTAGTAGTGTTTTCCAAATCTCTTTCTAAAACCATAATCTTTTCTTCATATGCCAATTGATTAGTTTGGTACCAAGCCTTTTGTTTTTCTAAAGTTTTAAGTGTGCTTTTATAAGCTTGAACCTGAACATAATAATCTTTATATTGAGTTTCTAGATCATCAAACTCCTTTTTAATTTTAGCATAGGTATCATCACATCCAAAAGGACAAGTTTGTACCTGAGATGAGATACCCATCAAAGTAAATTCCTCAGCCACATCTGCCTCATCTTCTGTCTCACATCCAGCAAGCATTCCATAAACTTGAGCAGCACCTCTTTCCTCATTATCTACTTCATGTTTTGACTAATCCACCATGGAATCAACAGATAGCAAGGCTTTAGGCTCCTCTGAGTCTAATTCTTTAAGCTTGAATGCAGAGTATCTGGTCTTATCATCTGCCTTCTTTTCTTTGCATTCTCTTGCAAAGTGACCCAGTTGTGAGCATTTGTAACATCTAACCTTCCTTTTATCAAACCTTGCTCCATCCTTCCTATTGAATTGGATCTTCCTGCCAGCCTTCTTTTCAAATCTATTCACCTTCACTGAAAGCATAGCCATCTGCCACTTGATATCTAATTCTTCCAAGTCCATCTTATCAATCTGATCAAAGTCTTCATATGCAAGCTGCTGTTGTGGTTCACTTTCAGCAACAAAGGAATGAAGCACATCTTCAATCACATTGCCAGAATTTGAATTTGTTCTTGGTGTAGCAGGAGTATATGAGGTTGATGAAGATGATGAGGTTGGGCTATCAACATATGACATCTTGTTATTAGTACTGGTAGTACTAACAAATGCTGAGTGAGTTGAAGTATGTGAATAGCTTGAACCTCCTTTAATATCAATCTCAAGAGTCTTGAGTTTGTTATAGAGGTCATCAAAACTCAAGTAATCAAGCCCACCTCTTGCTTTGAGAGTGATGGATACCTGTGACCAGGAAGGAGGCAATGCTCTCAAGAACTTAGTATTGCAATCTTCATTATCTGGCCTTGCCTGCAGCTGATTGAGTTGGCTCAAAATCTTCTGGAACCTATCATAGCCTTTATGCAATCCTTTTGCTTCAGAGATCTTGAATTCTTGGAACTCCTACTTCAGCATGGACTTCCTCATCTTCTTAGATTCATCATTACCACCAAATCTAACTTTAACAGCTAACCAGATGTCCCTTGCATCATCTAGGTGATGAAAATCACCCATGTGATCTTCTGGGAGAGACTGAAGTAGCAAAGTTCTTGATTTTGTCTCCCTTTGAACAGCAATATGTTCTTCTGCAGATATAGGGGAAGAATAATGATGTTCCCTTTTGGATCTCTTCCTGTTTTTTTCTTACTGTTTCCATTCAGGATGATGTTCCAGAGGTTATGATTACTATTTGAAATCCAGTACTCCATCTTCATGGCCCATATCTCATATTCATCCTTCTTGAGGTAAGGAAATTTTGCATTGCTGTTTGAGACAGTGGTTGTGAGAATTTGTTGTTGGACATTCTGTGTTTCAAGTTTTTCACTGTTGAGAACAGAATCATCTGTTTCAGATGAAGTCATTGTATGAGGGTTTAAGAGATTTGTTTGAAAAGGTTTCTTCTTTGACAGAGACTCTAACCAGGCTCTGATACCACTTGTAGGATCAGCCCTAGATAGATCTTTGAGCCTTATGAAACCGGTAGAATGCTTATGTAATCACAAACAAACTACAAGAGAGTCTCTAACAATAAACTTATGTTTACGCGGAATATAAACACAAGAGTTAAAGAAGAAATAACTAATAAACACTTGATCCTCTATGGATCTATATTAACTATTAAAATTGTTTTCAAGGTCGTACATTGTTCATAGCCGTGTGTTTCTTTTATACTCTAAGAAACCCTAATTCAGCATTCACTACAAAACGTGTAGAGGAGATATGCATTATCACTTCCTAATATAACTCATGCATATCTCTTTCTCTAACAAACTTCTAAATATACGGGTTTGACTATTTCTATAACCCGCAGAAACAATACTAGCAGCAGTAACTAGATACTACTAACAGCAGGAACCATACCAGCAGGAACTACATACCTGCCAGCAGGAACCATACTACACTAACAGCAGCATTGAAACTAAATAAATTTTAATAATTCCTAACACTTCAATTATCTGCTTTCCTTCCCTTTGAGTTGAAGCAGACTTAAGTTCAGCAGACTTAACAACATCATCAGATTTATCTTTTTCACTAATAGACTTATCACCAGACTTAACCTTCTCAGACTTATCATCACCAGACTTATCAACCTCCGCAGACTTAACTATATCCTCATCAGAATTAACCTCTTCATCAATCACCAACTTTCTCTTTAGCCTTCTCTTCTTCCTTTGTTGAATTTTGCTAAGAGACTGGGCTAAGGTTTCCGCTACTTCCAATCCCTACCTCTGGACTTATGTCTATATCTCCAGTTGGTTTTTCTTGAGCTGGAGTCTTAAAATTCTGTTCTTCATCCAAATTTCTCCCCTGTTTGGAAGAATTTTCCTCCTCAACCCCTTCTGTATCACTGAAAGTAACCCCTTTATCCTTCATAATCCTTTCCATTTTCTTGACCTTTCTCACCAAGGTCACAATAGCTTTTCCCATTGTTGCATTTGATTTCTCCAAAACATATATCCTTTCAACTAAGGTAGGAACCAGCTGTAAGAGAGCTTCCACAGTCATTGGGGCTGATTCCTCCTCCTGAGTTGTAGTTGGAAATTGGGTTTGCTGCTCAGGTGAAGGTGGTGGAGGTGTAGGTGATGATGGTTGTGGTGTAGGTGATCTCTATGGTGGTGTTGGTAATCTCTGTTGTGGTATTGGTGATCTAGGAACATCTTGGGTTTGCTCCACTGTTTCATGATGTGCCTCAACTCCAGATGATGTTCCTGCAATGTTAGTATTACCAGGAAACATAGCAGGAAATAATGGTCTATGAGCCCCCTGAAAACCCCTTTTCATATTATTAAAAATTTTATCCTTAAATGCAATACACAAATAAGTCTGCAATTTGTTTTCAGGTTCAAAACTCAACACCATTTGAAGAAATCTAGGGTACATTAAAAACTTATGTTTAGTGGTCAAATTTGCCACCATGCCATCAAAAATCAGTTTTGAAAAGTTGAAAGTCTTTCCAAGTGAAAGACAAACCAATGCAGAAGCAATATTGCTTCCAAATTGATCCCATCCACCACTCTTGGGACTTAGGCAGTGTAGCAAATGGTGAATCAAAAACTTCCATTGTGGTGAAAAATGACTTTTCCAAAAGGTAAAACCACCACCATTAATGAGGTATCCAATGTTACCCATACCCTCTAAAATCATATTATTTGATAACATAGTTTCTCCAGATGCATCATCTAATTTAAGACTACTTCTAATGGATGCTTCTGAGATAGAAAACTCATGATTATCAATGGTTTCCCTTAAATGTAGATTCCCATCATTAAGAGTTTCAGAGGTAGCAGTCCCCCAAAACTGTTTGACTAGGGAATCATAGATAGTAGGATTATGTGTTAAGGCATACCTGAGATGTGAGCCTTTCAAAAAATCAACTATCTGTTTGAAACCTTGACTTTTGTTTAGTTTCTTCAAGAATCCCACTTTATTGTGCTTGTCACAATATTTGAGTTGAGCCATTTGAGAAGTTGTAAGTTCTGGTTGACTGACGAATTAGGGTTTAATACTGGTAGATAAAACAGAGTGATCTTGGCCGATAATAAAGATTTTATAATTAGAAGTAAATACTGGATAAAGATGAAACAGTAATCAAATATCATCCATATATACTTCGTTTTCCCAAAAAATATCAACGGTATTATTTAAATAGGAAAAACATTAAAAGTACGACCAGACCAAACGGTAAAAAATATTTACATTTTAACACTACCAGACTTAACTTTGGTCAACCAGACTTAACCAACAATTCAACAGATTTAACCGAAATATCAGACAAACACAAATAGAATTCATTAGCAAGGCATCCAATTTCCATCCATCCATGCTTTTCCTGGAAAAATTAGTCTAAAACCAAGAAAATATATATATTGCAAGCAGAACTAATACTTACTAACTAACAGAATTAACTCTAAAGCTACCAGAATTAACTCTAAAGCTACCAGATTTAACTACCACCAGAATTTAATCTACTTAATACTTGTACTATCAGAATTATAAACCATACATTTAACCTCCCCTTAAATGTAGCTATGGGTTTACCATTCCAATATTAACCACTAAAAAATTGAACCTAGGTCCATCAAAAGCTTTGGTCAATAGGTCAGCTACATTAAAGTCTGTGTGTATCTTTTCAACTCTAATTAACTTCTTTTCAAAGTAATCCCTTATAAAGTGATGCCTTATTTCTATGTGTTTAGTCTTAGAGTAATACACTAGGTTCTTAACTATACAGATAGTACTTTCATTATCAATGTGAATTATAGTATTCATAAAGTTCAAACCATAATCCAGCATCTGATTCTGAATCCACAAGACTTGTCCACAGCAATTAGCAGCAGCTACATACTCAGCTTCAGTTGTAGATGTAGCCACAATGGTCTGCTTCTTGCATTGCCAAGAAATCAATCTTCTTCCAAGAAATTGACAACCTCCAGTTGTGGATTTTCTGTCAAGATTTGCTCCAGCATAGTCACTATCTGAATAGGCTTCCAGGTCAAATGATGACTCTCTAGGATACCAAAGGCCCAAATTGGGTTTGCCCTTTAGATACCTAAAGATCCTCTTCACAACATGAAGATGTGAAGTCTTGGGAGTAACCTGAAAACGAGAACAAGCACAGACTGCATACATAATATCAGGCCTAGAGGCAGTTAGATACATAAGAGAACCTATCATTGATCTGTATATGTGCACATCCACATCATCAGCATTCTCATCTTTTGTTAATGGCACCTTGTTCTCCATTGGTGTGACTGCTGACTTCACACTTGAAAGATCAAACTTCTTCAGCATCTCAGCAACATACTTGTCTTGAGAAATGAAAAGTCCATCTTCCTTTTGTTGCACTTGCAGTCCAAGAAAGAATGTGAGCTCCCCCATTGAACTCATCTAAAATCTGCCCTTCATCAAGGCCTCAAACTCTTCACACCAAGACCTTTTTGTGGAGCCAAAAATGATATCATCTACATAGACTTGCACTAGAATGATATTCTTCTTGTTCCTTTTAATGAACAAGGTCTTGTCAATCACACCCCTCTTGTATCCATGTTCTTCAAGAAAATTGGAAAGAGTAGCATACCAAGCTCTGGGAGCTTGATGTAATCCATACAAAGCTTTAATGACTTTGTACACCTTCTTGGGTTGAGCAGGATCAACAAAACCACGAGGTTGGTGAACATATACTTCTTCCTCAATAGTGCCATACATAAAAGCACTTTTGACATCCATTTGATAGACTATGAACCCCATGTAGGATGCAAAGGAGAAAAATAACCTAATAGCTTCAATTCTAGCTACAGGAGCAAAAACCTCATCATAATCTATTCCTTCCTCTTGTCTATATCCTTGGGCCACCATTCTGGCCTTGTTTTTGACTACCACCCCTCTTTCATTCTTTTTATTCCTGAAGACCCACTTTGTGCCAATAACCTTTGCTCCATGTGGCAAATCTACCAGAACCCATACCTTTTGCAATTGAAATTGCAGCAACTCCTCTTGCATTGCTTCCACCCAACTCTCATCTTCTAATGCTTCAGAAACCTTGGTTGGTTCTTTTTAAGAAAGGAAACATGCAAACAAACATTGTTGCTGGTCTTTATGATTTAATCTTTGCTGCTGCTTGACAAAACTGACAAGTGCACGAGCTTCTGATTGTTTTTGCACTTTGCTTCTAGTCTGAACAGCTGACTTAGGATCACCAAGTATTTGACTTTTAGGATGAATAATGTGAATCCTAAGTGTAGGAGTTGGACTGACATTCACTTCTGTTGGTAAGTTGGTGAAATCAGTAATCACTCCTTCATCGTCATAAGAAGCTTCATCAAAAACTCCTTCACTTGGCTTATCAAAGATTTCAAGCTCTGGCATCTCAGAATTATCAAAAACATCCACTTGAGTGGGATCAGACTCAGCAGAATTAACTAAGTCACTACCAAAATTAACTGAGTTAATGTTGGTATCCTTCTTTCTAAGATGCTTGTCAGCCAATTCATTGAGTTCATCTCGGAAAGATGAAATATCTTCTGAAACCTTGGTAGGAGAAGCTTCTTTCCCTTGTTCTTGAGATTTAGGAACATATTCCTTCTTCTTTGAAGTTGTAGAAGATATCTTTGTGCCACCATGAGCTTCATCCGGCTTGACTACTATTGTGGGAACAACAATAAGTTCCTCATTTTCCACTTCTTACTCAGAAACATTTTCATTAGAAATATCTTGAGTACCTGCATTATTTGTTACTTCTATGGAACCTGCATGAGGGTTAGCTTGATTCTCCTTAGAGACAGGAATATATTTCATAGAATTAGTCAAATAATCAATATCAAACATCCATCTATAACCTATTCCTTTCACATTAGGTTTCTCCTCAAGAAAGTCTACATGGAGAGTCTCTATCACCCTTTTTGTCACTAAGTTGTATACCCTAAAGGCCTTATGCTTAGTGAATAACCTACTAAAAATCCCTCATCAGATTTTCCTTCAAACTTGCCAAGCACACTAAGAGTATCTAGAATGGTAACATGGAACCCAAAAGGTCTTATGTAACTAATGATTGGTTTATGACCAAATAAAAGCTCATAAGGAGTTTTGTTTTGAGGTTTAGTCACTCTTACCCTATTAAATATGTAGCAAGCAGTATTTACTGCTTCAGCCCAAAAAGTGGTTGGTAAAAGTGAGTCTGCTAGCATAGTCCTAGCTGCCTCAATTAGGGTCATGTTCATTCTTTCAGCAACTCCATTTTGTTGTGGAGTTCTAGCACTACTATACTCTTGTTTTATTCCCTTGTTCCCACAAAATTCAAGCATACTCCTATTCTTAAACTCTGTGCCATTGTCTGATCTAATAATCTTAACCTTATGATTAAGCTGGTTTTCTATCTGCCTAATGAAAGTTTGAAGCAAACTAGTAGTTTCATCCTTTGTAGACATAAAGAATACCCAACAAAATCTAGTGCAATCATCAGTAATGACAAGGCAATAACTAGCATGATTTATACTTTGCACAGAAGTAGGGCCAAAAAGATCCATATGCAAGGTGTGTAAAGGCTTAGCGATGGTTCTTTCTAATTTAGCCTTACATGAAGCCCTATGCTGTTTGCCCTTATGACATGCTATACAGGTATGGTCATTTTTGAAAACCTTTGAAGGTAACCCTCTAACAAGATTATTCTTCACAAGTTTATTCAGATTCTTAAAATTGATATGACCAAGCCTTCTGTGCCACAATTTAGATTCATCAATAGTGGCTTTTGCAATCAAATAGGCAAAACCTTTTGCAGGATCAGGTGTCTTCATATCAAAGCTGTACATATTGTGTTGTCTTGGGACTTTTAGGAGTATCTGATTTTCATCAGGCATCTTAAAGTCAGAAGTCAACACAAAACATTCAGTTTCAGTAAAAAGCACCTTATGCTGCTTATCACAAATTTGTGATATTGAGAAAAGATTAAATTGCCCTAGTTCTTTCACAAAAGACACATTATCAAATTCTAAATTGCCCACAACTATTCTACCTTTACCAGTAATGTAGCCTTTGCTACATCCTAAAGTAACAGAACTTCCTATGAATTTTTCAAAATCCTTTAGGTGATCCTTGTTACCAGACATGTGCCCAGAGGACCCACTATCAAATATTCCTCTATCTCCCATGTTCTTGAGTGGATGATCCTGCACATAAAGAAGAGAAATTAGTTTCTCTTAAGGACCCAGGCCTGAGCAGGCTTGGGTCTGCCTTGTGGATCAGCATACTTGTAAGTCTTATATGAACATTGTAAAACCCAAAAAAATTATTATGAGATGAATTGACAAAAATGCCCTCGAATTTAAAATTTTGAGAAAATCATACAAGTAACACAAATCGCATTTAACTCAAGGTACATTATATATTAAGTTACCTAATGAAGTTAACTACTTAAGTTAATATTTATATGCTAATTAAAATAAAAATGTTCTAATCTATCACAAGTACAAAAACGCCTAAACCACATGAACCTTAACTAGGATTGTGACCAAGTGCAATGTGTAACAAGTTAATTTGACTAAAAGCCCAAATCCCTCCTAATTATGACCCAAGATTCGGTCCATCAAAGCTCCCAAATTAACTACACGGTTTCTTTTTCTTTTGTTATAACCGAATGACAAAAAAACCACATCAAACCCTAAAAAACCAAAACACGGTTCTCTCTTTTCTTTGCTGCTGCCATTCGATCAAATCAACCCCAAAGGAGACGTTTTGGTGACCTTAATTTTTTTCTTGTCTTAAGGTAATCTCATTCACTTGTTTTCTATCCATTCGTGCCCTTGATCAAGCCCTAATCGACCCATTTTTTGTCCCTTGTTTCTTGCTGCCAATCGAACCAAAGAAGAGAGGAATGAAGGAGGCTTGTTGGTGATTTGATTATGTTGTGTTCTTGATTCTTCGTGTGTTCTACAAGGGTATTCATATCATCCCTTTTCCCTTTTCAATTCTTGATGTTTAGCAAGTTTTCATTCACATAAAATCATAAAAGAAAACCCTAAAATTTTATGTATGAATCGGACCAGGAGTATATGTGATGAAATTAATCGGTTTGAGTATGTTAAGACCTGTAATAATCGGCCTAAATATGTGTTGGATCAACCTATAATCATTGTTTGTTAAGAAGTAATGAAATAAAATGAGAAAACCCTAAGTTATGCTTGAATCTGTGAAAACTGCTACTGATCTGGAAATTAACCCGACTTTAATCGCATGTATCTAATTGATAACGAGGTGTTTTTGGGTGGCTTTTGAGTCTAGAACTAAGTTGAATGAAATGGCTACCTGGGAAAATTTATTTTGTAATTTTTGGAGGCCTGGAAGGTTACTTTTTGATTTTTGGAAAATTATGTGTCTGGTCGTATTTTTAAGTCTGGAAAATCAGTCCGGGTTTTTGAATTTTAATTTCCAAACCATATTGAATTAGAAGGATCCCTTTGAACTGGATAATATTTGGGATTTATTCTAGTAGCTTGAATTTGTATAGAATTTTGTGAATTTTTCTGAAGGGGTAATGAAGTGGTAACTTATCGGGTGTTCCATCAGACATGTTTCTGGGACTGGTTGTAAAAGTGGATTTTTCATTCATACCAAAACTAATTAATAAAATCTGGAAAAATTAGGGTAAATACTAGGAATGTTGAAGAAGCTCTGTGAATTTTTGTAGATTTTATTTCGGAGTTCTACTCTGATTTTTGAATTATTTAAAACAGGTCCAGAACTTACTTAGAACCTGAAAAAAAATGTATTTTGTTATTTAAAAAGTGTTAAGTGTTTATATTCAAACATTAGAGGGTCTATGTTGTTATTTTGATAATACTAAAGGACTAACTTGTAGAAACCTGTAACTTTTCAATAATTACACTTTATACCCTAATCTTATAATAGTTGCACAATTGGTCCTTAAACTTATCCTAAACACTTAATAAACCTTTGAATGTATGACACTACCATAATAACCGTATGAACTCTGAAGTACTTAAAATGGAGAAGTAAATTAAATAGTAATCTGAGTTAGAATTCATTGTAATTTCGTCTGCTATTCCTTAGGTGTGAAGAAGGAAAGGTCCTGATCCACTCTGTTTCATCTTATTCATCTCTGAGTTTGTTTTGCTTTTGGAATAAGGTACAGATATTCTGACCTTCTCTGTAAGGTTTCCTATGACCTCTTTCATGTTCTGATCTGTTTAGCCTCTGATTTGATACTTGGGACTTGACCTCATGATAATGAACCCCTGCATTTATCTCCTGTCTTGAATCCTGATATGAACCCTGACATGAACCCTAATATGATACCTGACATTTGATACCTTGCTATGATCCCTTTGCCTTGAACCTTTGACCTATTATATGAACCTAGACTGTGAAGCCTTTTAATTCTGACCTGGAAATGATTTGAGAAAAAGCTATTTTAAAATGATGTTTGCAAATGTGATACAATAGTCTTTTAATTGGGATTTTACTAACTTTTATGAAAACCATTTCAAAAGGTTACCTTTATGAAAAACCATTTTGAAAGATCATTTCATGAAGATCATTATTAAGAAATTATTTAAATGGACTCTTAATTAGAAACCTTTTTAAATGAACTGTTACTATGGAACTTGGACCATTGACCTCCTGATATTGACCTTCTGATGTTGAACCTTCTGATATGACACCCTGATTATGATATGAACCTTTGACCTTTGACTCCCAGTTTGATACCCGAGCCAAATTTGTGACCCTAGCCATGAAGGTAACATGGCCGTGTCTGTGATGCACCACTGGCATGACTAGTGTGTAGCCCTAGTGATTTGGTTACACCGTCCCCATTCTGATTCTGTTATGCGCGCTTATGTGATTTCTGATATGGCCAATATGATTTGTTCTGGGGGGCGAATGGATGCATCCTAGACTTGTTCTGTTTCTGATATATCTGGTATGTCTGGTGACTGGTACTGTGTGCAATACATGCCTTTCACAACCCTGGGAGCTTGCAACTCCAACCCTGGAGGTATCCCCTCAACCCTGTCTTGGTATGCTGAGGTCACCCCTCCATACACCCTGGTATGTGATTTGATATGATATGTTTCTGGGCTCGTGGTGGATTACTGTCCTAAACCTTTACTCTCTCTCTGTACCTTTACTTATCTATTTCGTTATACTATATCTGTTCTTTTCCTTTTACTTTCATTTCTTGTGCTTTCGTTTCCGTTTATATATATCTGTTCACTGGGCTTTTTAAGCTCAGCCGCACGTTTCTTTTCGTGTGCGGCAGGTTATAAGCAGGACGGCGGGTTTGGGTATGAGTGAAGAGACTTTTGGACTTAGAAGACCTTGATAGTTATTCTGAAGTAGAAGTCATTAGAAGGGTTGCATTTGCAGACTTAGTATTTAGTTTTGTTACATTCCTAACCTTGAAATGTTAGTATTTTCACTTGTAACCTTTGAAATTTATTGTATTACTATTGAAGTATGCTTTGTTTGATCTGATAAGAAGCCATTAATGTGATACTTCTACCCTTGCTGGGTTGGGGTGTTACAATTATGGTGTCAGAGACAGGTTGCGATTTCGTAATACATTTACCCTTGACCTGTGTAAGTTAGGACCACTAAGCTTTCCCTGTAGGCGCTAGTAAGACAACCTTTGAAAATTTGCTTTAGGATTTCCCTATAGGAGCTTAAGTTCTGACCGGTGAGGAATGGGTAGACTATAAGGCATTTGTTTAGGTATCATTGCTTCCGCATCACTCTGATTCGTACCCTACTCTTGGTTTAAGCCTCTTGAGATCCCTCTTGGAAATTGAAAGCTTATGCCTTGCACCACCTAAGTTTTGAAACCTAAATGAATCTTGAAAGCATTAAGAATTGCATTGTAATTTCCTGACACTATTTGATCCTTACCTTCAGATTCCGACTCTGACCTCTGACCTTTGTTAATCATTTCGATGCCTCTTGGGCATTTTGAGAATCTCCATGGCGAGTAGTTTGGCATTCCCTCTGGATTATGACATTTGTTTTTGTTGACCTCTGAGACTGTAGAAGTACTAGGTGGAGGAAGATAGATTGTTTTGCTTACGACTCGAGATAAAGTATGATCATCATGAAGGCATATTTATGTGGTGCTGGTATTATTAACGTGATAATACTTACACCATATAACGAGCCCTCATTGTGGCCATAGGATATCTTGGGAAGTACCTAAGAAGTTTAGAATTTGACCCCGTTGGATTATCCGTAATTAGTGAGACTTTAGGTTCATTCTACCTATGCGTATACTCTGCCTTCGTTCATTAAATATCCGTATGAGTTTGGACTCTCGTTTTGCATTCCGTGGACCTCGGTTATAAATCTTGAACTCTTTGTATAACTCTCTTCTGTTGAAAAAGTTGAGTTGATTTGAAACCTTGTTCGTATTCCATATGAGCTTTCTAGAAGATTCGCCTATCGTTCATTTATGTTGCATGGACCTTTTGATCAGAAATCAGCTTATTTTGTCTCCTTCTGAGAAATTTTGAACCTACCTCATTTTGATTCGAGTCATGAGAAACTATTTTGGTCTGAAAATCTTTCTGGAAGAACCTCATCGGGTGTGAGAAGGTTTGTGATAATCTTTTGCGATTTGCTACGACTTCGTTTACTTTACGACTTCAATTTTCGAGGACGAAAATTTTTCTTTTAGAGGGGAAGAAGTTGTAAAACCCAAAAAAATTATTATGAGATGAATTGACAAAAATGCCCTCGAATTTAAAATTTTGAGAAAATCATACAAGTAACACAAATCGCATTTAACTTAAGGTACATTATATATTAAGTTACCTAATGAAGTTAACTACTTAAGTTAATATTTATATGCTAATTAAAATAAAAATGTTCTAATCTATCACAAGTACAAAAACGCCTAAACCACATGAACCTTAACTAGGATTGTGACCAAGTGCAATGTGTAACAAGTTAATTTGACTAAAAGCCCAAATCCCTCCTAATTATGACCCAAGATTCGGTCCATCGAAGCTCCCAAATTAACTACACGGTTTCTTTTTCTTTTGTTATAACCGAATGACAAAAAAACCACATCAAACCCTAAAAAACCAAAACACGGTTCTCTCTTTTCTTTGCTGCTGCCATTCGATCAAATCAACCCCAAAGGAGACGTTTTGGTGACCTTAATTTTTTTCTTGTCTTAAGGTAATCTCATTCACTTGTTTTCTATCCATTCGTGCCCTTGATCAAGCCCTAATCGACCCATTTTTTGTCCCTTGTTTCTTGCTGCCAATCGAACCAAAGAAGAGAGGAATGAAGGAGGCTTGTTGGTGATTTGATTATGTTGTGTTCTTGATTCTTCGTGTGTTCTACAAGGGTATTCATATCATCCCTTTTCCCTTTTCAATTCTTGATGTTTAGCAAGTTTTCATTCACATAAAATCATAAAAGAAAACCCTAAAATTTTATGTATGAATCGGACCAGGAGTATATGTGATGAAATTAATCGGTTTGATTATGTTAAGACCTGTAATAATCGGCCTAAATATGTGTTGGATCAACCTATAATCATTGTTTGTTAAGAAGTAATGAAATAAAATGAGAAAACCCTAAGTTATGCTTGAATCTGTGAAAACTGCTACTGATCTGGAAATTAACCCGACTTTAATTGCATGTATCTAATTGATAACGAGGTGTTTTTGGGTGGTTTTTGAGTCTAGAACTAAGTTCAATGAAATGGCTACCTGGGAAAATTTAGTTTGTAATTTTTGGAGGCCTGGAAGGTTACTTTTTTATTTTTGGAAAATTATGTGTCTGGTCGTATTTTTAAGTCTGGAAAATCAGTCCGGGTTTTTAAATTTTAATTTCCAAACCATATTGAATTAGAAGGAGCCCTTTGAACTGGATAATATTTGGGATGTATGCTAGTAGCTTGAATTTGTATAGAATTTTGTGAATTTTTCTGAAGGGGTAATGAAGTGGTAACTTATCGGGTGTTCCATCAGACATGTTTCTGGGACTGGTTGTAAAAGTGGATTTTTCATTCATACCAAAACTAATTAATAAAATCTGGAAAAATTAGGGTAAATACTAAGAATATTGGAGAAGCTCTGTGAATTTTTGTAGATTTTATTTCGGAGTTCTACTCTGATTTTTGAATTATTTAAAACAGGTCGAGAACTTACTTAGAACCTGAAAAAAAATGTATTTTGTTATTTAAAAAGTGTTAAGTGTTTATATTCAAACATTAGAGGGTCTATGTTGTTATTTTGATAATACTAAAGGACTAACTTGTAGAAACCTGTAACTTTTCAATAATTACACCTTATACCCTAATCTTATAATAGTTGCACAATTGGTCCTTAAACTTATCCTAAACACTTAATAAACCTTTGAATGTATGACACTACCATAATAACCGTATGAACTCTGAAGTACTTAAAATGGAGAAGTAAATTAAATAGTAATCTGAGTTAGAATTCATTGTAATTTCGTCTGCTATTCCTTAGGTGTGAAGAAGGAAAGGTCCTGATCCACTCTGTTTCATCTTATTCATCTCTGAGTTTGTTTTGCTTTTGGAATAAGGTACAGATATTCTGACCTTCTCTGTAAGGTTTCCTATGACCTCTTTCATGTTCTGATCTGTTTAGCCTCTGATTTGATACTTGGGACTTGACCTCATGATAATGAACCCCTGCATTTATCTCCTGTCTTGAATCCTGATATGAACCCTGACATGAACCCTAATATGATACCTGACATTTGATACCTTGCTATGATCCCTTTGCCTTGAACCTTTGACCTATTATATGAACCTAGACTGTGAAGCCTTTTAATTCTGACCTGGAAATGATTTGAGAAAAAGCTATTTTAAAATGATGTTTGCAAATGTGATACAATAGTCTTTTAATTGGGATTTTACTAACTTTTATGAAAACCATTTCAAAAGGTTACCTTTATGAAAAACCATTTTGAAAGATCATTTCATGAAGATCATTATTAAGAAATTATTTAAATGGACTCTTAATTAGAAACCTTTTTAAATGAACTGTTACTATGGAACTTGGACCATTGACCTCCTGATATTGACCTTCTGATGTTGAACCTTCTGATATGACACCCTGATTATGATATGAACCTTTGACCTTTGACTCCCAGTTTGATACCCGAGCCAAATTTGTGACCCTAGCCATGAAGGTAACATGGCCGTGTCTGTGATGCACCACTGGCATGACTAGTGTGTAGCCCTAGTGATTTGGTTACACCGTCCCCATTCTGATTCTGTTATGCGCGCTTATGTGATTTCTGATATGGCCAATATGATTTGTTCTGGGGGGCGAATGGATGCATCCTAGACTTGTTCTGTTTCTGATATATCTGGTATGTCTGGTGACTGGTACTGTGTGCAATACATGCCTTTCACAACCCTGGGAGCTTGCAACTCCAACCCTGGAGGTATCCCCTCAACCCTGTCTTGGTATGCTGAGGTCACCCCTCCATACACCCTGGTATGTGATTTGATATGATATGTTTCTGGGCTCGTGGTGGATTACTGTCCTAAACCTTTACTCTCTCTCTGTACCTTTACTTATCTATTTCGTTATACTATATCTGTTCTTTTCCTTTTACTTTCATTTCTTGTGCTTTCGTTTCCGTTTATTATATATCTGTTCACTGGGCTTTTTAAGCTCAGCCGCACGTTTCTTTTCGTGTGCGGCAGGTTATAAGCAGGACGGCGGGTTTGGGTATGAGTGAAGAGACTTTTGGACTTAGAAGACCTTGATAGTTATTCTGAAGTAGAAGTCATTAGAAGGGTTGCATTTGCAGACTTAGTATTTAGTTTTGTTACATTCCTAACCTTGAAATGTTAGTATTTTCACTTGTAACCTTTGAAATTTATTGTATTACTATTGAAGTATGCTTTGTTTGATCTGATAAGAAGCCATTAATGTGATACTTCTACCCTTGCTGGGTTGGGGTGTTACAATTATGGTATCAAAGCCAGGTTGCGATTTCGTAATACATTTACCCTTGACCTGTGTAAGTTAGGACCACTAAGCTTTCCCTGTAGGCGCTAGTAAGACAACCTTTGAAAATTTGCTTTAGGATTTCCCTATAGGAGCTTAAGTTCTGACCGGTGAGGAATGGGTAGACTATAAGGCATTTGTTTAGGTATCATTGCTTCCGCATCACTCTGATTCGTACCCTACTCTTGGTTTAAGCCTCTTGAGATCCCTCTTGGAAATTGAAAGCTTATGCCTTGCACCACCTAAGTTTTGAAACCTAAATGAATCTTGAAAGCATTAAGAATTGCATAGTAATTTCCTGACACTATTTGATCCTTACCTTCAGATTCCGACTCTGACCTCTGACCTTTGTTAATCATTTCGATGCCTCTTGGGCATTTTGAGAATCTCCATGGCGAGTAGTTTGGCATTCCCTCTGGATTATGACATTTGTTTTTGTTGACCTCTGAGACTGTAGAAGTACTAGGTGGAGGAAGATAGATTGTTTTGCTTACGACTCGAGATAAAGTATGATCATCATGAAGGCATATTTATGTGGTGCTGGTATTATTAACGTGATAATACTTACACCATATAACGAGCCCTCATTGTGGCCATAGGATATCTTGGGAAGTACCTAAGAAGTTTAGAATTTGACCCCGTTGGATTATCCGTAATTAGTGAGACTTTAGGTTCATTCTACCTATGCGTATACTCTGCCTTCGTTCATTAAATATCCGTATGAGTTTGGACTCTCGTTTTGCATTCCGTGGACCTCGGTTATAAATCTTGAACTCTTTGTATAACTCTCTTCTGTTGAAAAAGTTGAGTTGATTTGAAACCTTGTTCGTATTCCATATGAGCTTTCTAGAAGATTCGCCTATCGTTCATTTATGTTGCATGGACCTTTTGATCAGAAATCAGCTTATTTTGTCTCCTTCTGAGAAATTTTGAACCTACCTCATTTTGATTCGAGTCATGAGAAACTATTTTGGTCTGAAAATCTTTCTGGAAGAACCTCATCGGGTGTGAGAAGGTTTGTGATAATCTTTTGCGATTTGCTACGACTTCGTTTACTTTACGACTTCAATTTTCGAGGACGAAAATTTTTCTTTTAGAGGGGAAGAAGTTGTAAAACCCAAAAAAATTATTATGAGATGAATTGACAAAAATGCCCTCGAATTTAAAATTTTGAGAAAATCATACAAGTAACACAAATCGCATTTAACTCAAGGTACATTATATATTAAGTTACCTAATGAAGTTAACTACTTAAGTTAATATTTATATGCTAATTAAAATAAAAATGTTCTAATCTATCACAAGTACAAAAACGCCTAAACCACATGAACCTTAACTAGGATTGTGACCAAGTGCAATGTGTAACAAGTTAATTTGACTAAAAGCCCAAATCCCTCCTAATTATGACCCAAGATTCGGTCCATCAAAGCTCCCAAATTAACTACACGGTTTCTTTTTCTTTTGTTATAACC
Source organism: Artemisia tridentata subsp. tridentata (assembly GCA_021014915.2). NCBI lineage: Eukaryota > Viridiplantae > Streptophyta > Magnoliopsida > Asterales > Asteraceae > Artemisia > Artemisia tridentata. The sequence continues at coordinate 121,190,839 of CP139509.1, forward strand.
GAATGACAAAAAAACCACATCAAACCCTAAAAAACCAAAACACGGTTCTCTCTTTTCTTTGCTGCTGCCATTCGATCAAATCAACCCCAAAGGAGACGTTTTGGTGACCTTAATTTTTTTCTTGTCTTAAGGTAATCTCATTCACTTGTTTTCTATCCATTCGTGCCCTTGATCAAGCCCTAATCGACCCATTTTTTGTCCCTTGTTTCTTGCTGCCAATCGAACCAAAGAAGAGAGGAATGAAGGAGGCTTGTTGGTGATTTGATTATGTTGTGTTCTTGATTCTTCGTGTGTTCTACAAGGGTATTCATATCATCCCTTTTCCCTTTTCAATTCTTGATGTTTAGCAAGTTTTCATTCACATAAAATCATAAAAGAAAACCCTAAAATTTTATGTATGAATCGGACCAGGAGTATATGTGATGAAATTAATCGGTTTGATTATGTTAAGACCTGTAATAATCGACCTAAATATGTGTTGGATCAACCTATAATCATTGTTTGTTAAGAAGTAATGAAATAAAATGAGAAAACCCTAAGTTATGCTTGAATCTGTGAAAACTGCTACTGATCTGGAAATTAACCCGACTTTAATCGCATGTATCTAATTGATAATGAGGTGTTTTTGGGTGGCTTTTGAGTCTAGAACTAAGTTGAATGAAATGGCTACCTGGGAAAATTTATTTTGTAATTTTTGGAGGCCTGGAAGGTTACTTTTTGATTTTTGGAAAATTATGTGTCTGGTCGTATTTTTAAGTCTGGAAAATCAGTCCGGGTTTTTGAATTTTAATTTCCAAACCGTATTGAATTAGAAGGATCCCTTTGAACTGGATAATATTTGGGATGTATGCTAGTAGCTTGAATTTGTATAGAATTTTGTGAATTTTTCTGAAGGGGTAATGAAGTGGTAACTTATCGGGTGTTCCATCAGACATGTTTCTGGGACTGGTTGTAAAAGTGGATTTTTCATTCATACCAAAACTAATTAATAAAATCTGGAAAAATTAGGGTAAATACTAGGAATGTTGAAGAAGCTCTGTGAATTTTTGTAGATTTTATTTCGGAGTTCTACTCTGATTTTTGAATTATTTAAAACAGGTCCAGAACTTACTTAGAACCTGAAAAAAAATGTATTTTGTTATTTAAAAAGTGTTAAGTGTTTATATTCAAACATTAGAGGGTCTATGTTGTTATTTTGATAATACTAAAGGACTAACTTGTAGAAACCTATAACTTTTCAATAATTACACTTTATACCCTAATCTTATAATAGTTGCACAATTGGTCCTTAAACTTATCCTAAACACTTAATAAACCTTTGAATGTATGACACTACCATAATAACCGTATGAACTCTGAAGTACTTAAAATGGAGAAGTAAATTAAATAGTAATCTGAGTTAGAATTCCTTGTAATTTCGTCTGCTATTCCTTAGGTGTGAAGAAGGAAAGGTCCTGATCCACTCTGTTTCATCTTATTCATCTCTGAGTTTGTTTTGCTTTTGGAATAAGGTACAGATATTCTGACCTTCTCTGTAAGGTTTCCTATGACCTCTTTCATGTTCTGATCTGTTTAGCCTCTGATTTGATACTTGGGACTTGACCTCATGATAATGAACCCCTGCATTTATCTCCTGTCTTGAATCCTGATATGAACCCTGACATGAACCCTAATATGATACCTGACATTTGATACCTTGCTATGATCCCTTTGCCTTGAACCTTTGACCTATTATATGAACCTAGACTGTGAAGCCTTTTAATTCTGACCTGGAAATGATTTGAGAAAAAGCTATTTTAAAATGATGTTTGCAAATGTGATACAATAGTCTTTTAATTGGGATTTTACTAACTTTTATGAAAACCATTTCAAAAGGTTACCTTTATGAAAAACCATTTTGAAAGATCATTTCATGAAGATCATTATTAAGAAATTATTTAAATGGACTCTTAATTAGAAACCTTTTTAAATGAACTGTTACTATGGAACTTGGACCATTGACCTCCTGATATTGACCTTCTGATGTTGAACCTTCTGATATGACACCCTGATTATGATATGAACCTTTGACCTTTGACTCCCAGTTTGATACCCGAGCCAAATTTGTGACCCTAGCCATGAAGGTAACATGGCCGTGTCTGTGATGCACCACTGGCATGACTAGTGTGTAGCCCTAGTGATTTGGTTACACCGTCCCCATTCTGATTCTGTTATGCGCGCTTATGTGATTTCTGATATGGCCAATATGATTTGTTCTGGGGGGCGAATGGATGCATCCTAGACTTGTTCTGTTTCTGATATATCTGGTATGTCTGGTGACTGGTACTGTGTGCAATACATGCCTTTCACAACCCTGGGAGCTTGCAACTCCAACCCTGGAGGTATCCCCTCAACCCTGTCTTGGTATGCTGAGGTCACCCCTCCATACACCCTGGTATGTGATTTGATATGATATGTTTCTGGGCTCGTGGTGGATTACTGTCCTAAACCTTTACTCTCTCTCTGTACCTTTACTTATCTATTTCGTTATACTATATCTGTTCTTTTCCTTTTACTTTCATTTCTTGTGCTTTCGTTTCCGTTTATATATATCTGTTCACTGGGCTTTTTAAGCTCAGCCGCACGTTTCTTTTCGTGTGCGGCAGGTTATAAGCAGGACGGCGGGTTTGGGTATGAGTGAAGAGACTTTTGGACTTAGAAGACCTTGATAGTTATTCTGAAGTAGAAGTCATTAGAAGGGTTGCATTTGCAGACTTAGTATTTAGTTTTGTTACATTCCTAACCTTGAAATGTTAGTATTTTCACTTGTAACCTTTGAAATTTATTGTATTACTATTGAAGTATGCTTTGTTTGATCTGATAAGAAGCCATTAATGTGATACTTCTACCCTTGCTGGGTTGGGGTGTTACAAACATGATCCACTGTTGCTTTGGGATTTATAGGTAAGTTCATTCTGAATGGATCCCAAGACCAACATGCTGAGGCCTTAACAACAGACCCCCTATTTCCCTCTACAGCATTAGAATTTGACATTTTTGTTGCATTCTTAACAATAGGTCTCCTCACAGGTGAATGTGATTTAGAAAAATTGTTTCTTTGATTAAATGGGTTCACCTGTGGTCTTATGTAACTGGTTGTCTAGGTCTAACAGCATTAACATACCCAGAATTAACTTTGGGCCTAACAGAATTAACATTTTGCCCAACAGAATTAACATTTGGCCAACCAGTATTAATATTTGGCCTACCAGAATTAACGTATGCCCTACCAGAATTAACATTTGATCTACCAGAATTAAATTGTACTGGTCTAGTAACAAATTGGTTTGCATGGTTAATCCTGGTTACATTATTTCACACTGGTTTATCCATCACTTTATCAATATTAACACTTCTTTGTCTCTTAATCTCAGCCTCTCTAGCCATTCTCTTTTCATGAAAATCACAGTCTTTAATTAAATGACTAAGGCTTCCACAAACAAAACATCTTTTAGGGACATAAGTGTGACTTTTCCCTAATTCTCTTTTCATTCTATCAAACTTAGGTGACTCTCTACTTTTAACATGTTGCCTAGGAGATTTTATGTGTAAGACACAACTAGGTTCAACTGTTTTTGGTTCAGTCACAACTGGTTCATTTATCTTAACTAGTTCAGACCTAGACCTCTTTTGATTCCTTTTCTGGTTCTGACTCAGACTGCTCAGAGACATCTTCAATGGACCCTTCACTGTCATTGGATTGACAGGTAGAGTATTCACTTGATTTGTCATTTGAGTTGGTTTCAGGCATTTGGGGTCCCTTTTTACCATACACAAACAAAGACTCATCAAGCTCTTCCTTTTGTTGAGGAGTGTAATCTCCATTTAATGGAGGTGGAACTCCTTTAAAGTCATTAGTTTTTATGAATCTATTCTATATAGGTTTACCAGCTAAGTCACTTTCTGTACTAACAAACACTGTTCTCTCCATTTCTTCCTCATAGCCTAAAACTTCACTATCTGACTTTATCTCATAACCTAAGCCAATTTTGCAGGTTGAACTCATACCAGACTCTACTAATCTAAACAGATTTTTAGATGAATCTTTCCAAGAGTCTAGTGTTTTCTGCAAGGCTTCCTTATCTTTTAAAGCCTTCATTCCAATTCTCCTATACCTCTTAAGTTTTTCATCTTTTTCATAAATTTCATTAGCTTGGAATGTAAGCTTTTCATTTAAGTCTGATTGCTGTTTTTGTTGGGAATTAAATATTCAAGAAGTTTAATATCGGGTTCTATTCAAAGAAATACTCTAAGTGTGATTCTGCTGCTAGAACATTTGATTCTGCTGCTAGCGATAAATGATTTTGCTGCTAGTGCATTTGGTTCCTGCTGGTAATGTTTGTTCCTGCTGCTAGAACATTTGATTCTGCTGCTAGCGATAACTGATTCTGCTACTGAGTGGATAAGTATGAAAAGATATTATGTATATTTTGGTCAACAATATATGGTAGATAATATCTTACCCCATGTGCTTAGTTAACAAGTTGTGTACACAGATACATGTTGTATCTTATGTACTGACACACTCAAGATAAGTTAGCAAGTAGTTTATCAAGACTTTAAGCAATATTGTAAAGATCTTCTTGAACTATAAAAGAAGATCTTAGACTAGATATTAGAGAGAGTTAAAAGTGTTAAAAACATAGTGAAAAACATAACTGTTAGAACAAGAACAAACACAAAAAATATCACAAGTAAGAAAAACTTAAGATTTAAGGTTGTAACCCTAGTGATATCTCAAGATCACTCGTATTATTATCTTAATAATATTGAATCGTTTGGTGATAATCTTTCATTGTTCTTTGTCATAGAACCAACACAACTGTTCCATTTCCATAACAAAAATAACCTTCTAAGTGTGATTAAGTAGATTCCGCATTCTTAATCATATTAACTCAATATATCATACACATAAAGTACAAAAGGTTTAACCACCTTAACCGTGTGTCGAATCCTAACAAGTGGTATCAGAGCACAGGCTGATATTTGATTTAGAAGAAGAAGTAGAAATGGACGTTGAATCTATTCAGACAAATGTTGTTGCGAAGATTCCCATGCTCAAACTGAATGAGTTTGAGATGTGGAGGCTAAGGATAGAGCAATATTTCCAAGTGCAAGATTATGCACTTTGGGAAATCATTGAAGATGGAGACTCTTACCAGCCTACCACCACTACATCAACAGTGGACGGCAAAGTGGTGTCAACTCTGCAGACAAAGCCAACATCTGCAGAAGATAGAATAAAGAAGAAAAATGACTTGAAGGCAAGAAGCATGCTGATGACGACCATTCCCAATGATCAACTTCTAAACTTCAGCAAGTTCAAAGATGCCAAGTCATTATTTGAAGCTATTATTGCCAGGTATGGTGGAAATGAAGCCACCAAGAAAACCCACAAGACACTGCTCAAGCAGCAGTTTGAAAACTTCTCCTCTACATATAATGAATCTCTTGACCATATGTTTAATAGGCTTCAGAATATTGTGAGCCAACTTGCTATTCTTGGGATTGAAATGCCTCAAGAAGATTTGAACTCAAAATTTCTGAGAAGCTTACCAGAAGAGTGGGCTATGCATGTTGTTTTCTAGAAGAACAAGCCAGACCTAGACACCATGGAACTGATGGACTTGTATAGCAACTTCAAGATTGTGGAGCAAGATTTGAAGAAGAATGGAGGTACTAGTTCTAATACTGGGAACAAGGCATTTATGTCAACTCCTAGTACCTCAAAATCAAATGAAGAGGTGAAAGTTGTTGATGATGTTGGTGCTGCTAGTTCATCAAGTAGTACCATAAGTATTTTGGATGAAAAGACTTGTTGTGCATTCCTTACAAGTCAAAATAATGGGTCCATGCTCACCTATGAAGACCTCCAATAGATCCATGAAGATGATCTGGAGGAAATGGATCTAAAATGGCAAATTTCTCTTCTTAGCATGAGAGCTAAGAAGTTCTATCACAAGACGGGGAAGAAGCTTGTAATCAGCAACACTGATGCTGCTGGTTTTGATAAGTCAAGGATAGAGTGCTATAACTGCCACATGATGGGTCATTTCTCAAGAGAGTGCAGAAGACCAAGGCAGCAAGATAGCAAGAATAGAGGTTTTGGAAGCAAATCCAAAACAGAGGAGGTTATTGAGCCAAAGGCTATGGTAGCTATTGATGGCTTAGGTTTTGATTGGAGCTTCATGGCAGATGAAGAAGAAAATCCTGCTCAGATGGCACTTATGGCTTTTTCTGCTACTGAGGTACAAAATCATAAAGCTTGTTCAAATACTTGCACTTCTCTTAATGCTTTACAAGTTTTAATCAAACAATATGATAATCAAAAGAAAGAGCTAAGCAGCACTTTTCAAAACTTTATAAACTATAAGTGTGGATTAGAGACTCTAGAAAAACAAATCACACACTATAAGGAAAATAAATTAGCTTTTTCTGATGACAAAGCTCTCCTAAGACAGGACATATTCTTTAGAGATGCTGAAATTAAGCTTTTGAGAGAAGCTTTTGATAGGTTCAAAAAGGAAATTGGAAACAGTCACTTGACTACACAGGCACTAGAACATGCTTCTAGAAGTGTGCACAACATAGTAGAATGTCAAGTGATTAATAGAGCTAAGTCAGGGATAGGATATAAGAGTGTCCCACCTCCTTATAGAGGCATCCCAAAACCCCCAGGGATTGACCTAAGGAATTCAGGTTTACCTGAGTTTCAAGAACCAATAATGGAATATGGTTCTAAGACTACTAATAGACTTAAGGTAGAAAAAGTAAGTGAAAGTTTAGATAAAACTTTACTTTATCAGGACAAGGTGTCCTTTGTTAAGAAATTAGATGCTATAGTTGTTGAAGATTGTACAACTGATAGTGATGAAGAAGAACATGTTATGTCTAAACCTGAAGTGGTTAAGAAAGTAGGAACAAGTGTTCCTAAGATAGTCAAACACAATACTGCTAAGCCTAAGTCAAACATTAAGCATGTTAGGCAACCAGTTAGATATTGTGAGCAATATAGAACCACCAACAAGCCCAGAGGTAACCAAAGGAATTGGAATAACCTCAAGTCTCATCAACTCGGTGATGACTTTGCTTTTTATAACAAAGCTTGTTACACATGTGGTAGTTTTGACCATCTTGCAGCTTTCTGCAACCATTGGGTAACTGGGTATGAAAACAATAGAGTGAACCACAAAAGGCAAACACCTAAATCTCATTTTCACTCTAGTTCTAGTGTTAATAGAACAAAACCCAGAACAGTCTCAAACATAGATCCTGTTGCTAGACTAATTGTTCCTGCTGCTCGACCATTTATGACTGTTAACCCAAAATCAACAGCTAAGGGTGCAAAAACATTTTTTAAACATGCACCAAAGACTGTTCTAAGGCCCATTCAAACAAAAGCAGTGGTTCAAAAACAAGTTTTGAAACCAAAGGGTAGAACTGAAAAGTTAGCAGTTCCTGCTGCTAAGCAATCAGTTCATTCTGCTGCTAAGGGAAACAGGGCAAATGCTGTTAAGGCCTCAGCATGTTGGATTCTTAAATCCAATGTTGCATCAACTGTCCTTAAAAGATTAAATTACATTGATGCAAGAGGCAGATCCAAGTCAGTAATGGCTTGGGTCCCCAAAAGAAACTAATACTTCTCATTTATGTGCAGGAACATTCAATTGATCAACAAGAGGATCAAGGATACTCAGAAAGTGGATGTTCAAGGCACATGACAGGCAACAAGTCTTATCTCTCAGATTTTCAATCAATAGATGGAGGCTATGTTACCTTTGGAGGAGGTGTTGGTGGCAAAATTTCCGGTAAAGGTACCATTAAAACTGGAAATTTAGGTTTTGAAGATGTGTTCTATGTAAAGGAGCTAAATTATAATCTTTTTAGTGTCTTACAAATGTGTGACAAAATGAACAATGTTCTTTTCTGTGAGACTGAATGTCTTGTACTTTCTCCTGATTTTAAGATGCCTGATGAAAGTCAAGTGCTTCTTAAAATTCCTAGAAAGGGCAATATGTACAGTGTTGACATGAAGAACATTATTCCTAAAAAGAATTTAACTTGTCTTGTTGCAAAGGCCACATTGGATGAATCAATGAAATGGCATAGAAGGCTTGGTCATATTAATTTCAAAACCATAAATAAGATTGTTAAGAATGGTTTGGTAAGAGGTTTACCTCACAAAAGATTTGAAAATGATCAAACATGCATTGCTTGTCTAAAAGGCAAACAACACAAAGCCACTTGTAAGCCCAAGATTTTTAACTCTATCAATCAATCATTGTCTATGCTTCATATGGACTTATTTGGACCTGTTTCAGTAAGTAGTATAATGCATAAGAGATATTGTCTTGTTATAATTGATGACTATACTAGATTTACATGGGTTTTCTTTCTATCTACTAAGGATGAGACTACAAGCATCCTTAAGACATTCATTACACAGATAGAAAACCAAGTAGACAAGAAAGTGAAAGTCATTAGATATGATAATGGGACAGAGTTTAAGATTAGAGTTATGGATGATTTCTGCAAACAAAAAGGTATTAGGAGAGAATTTAGTGTTGCTAGAACACCACAACAGAATGGTGTTGTTGAGAGGAAGAATAGAACACTAATAGAAGCTGCTAGAACTATGTTAGCTGATTCTAAGCTACCTATAACTTTTTGGGCTGAAGCAGTCAACACTGCTTGCTATGTCCAAAATAGAGTTTTAGTTATTCAGCCTCACAATAAGACATCATATGAACTTTTTAGAGGTAGAACTCCTGCAATAGGATTTCTTAGACCTTTTGGATGTCATGTGACAATTCTCAATACCTTAGACCATTTAGGAAAATTCGATGGTAAAGCAGATGAAGAATTCTTTGTTTGATATTCTCTTAATAGCAAAGCATTTAGAGTATACAACACAAGAACTATGATTGTAGAAGAAAACCTACATGTGGAGTTTTTGGAAGATAAATCCAATGTAGAAGGTCAAGGACCAAAATGGCTATTTGATCTGGAATCTCTAACCAAATCAATGAATTATGTGCCTGTTATTGTTGAAACTAATGATTTTTCAGGTTCACAAGCAACAGATGAGGCAAGGTTAGAAAAGGAGATAAACCAAGATCATGTTTGGATGCCAATATGGTCAAGTACAATTGTGGAATCAACTTCAACAACTGATGAATCTTCTTTTGGAAATGCTAAAGAAGGTGTTGAAGATGAAAGGAAAGAAGATGGAACTCAGGAACAACAAATTATTTCTGCTGGTGATTCTGCTGCTAGGCCAACTGATTCTGCTGCTGGCCCTTCAGAAATGAAAGAAGCAGAATTCTCAGACAATGAGGTGGATTTCAACAATCTTCCATCAAATTATCAAGTTTCTTCTACTCCACAAACAAGAATTCACAAAGTCCACTCCCTAGATAATGTGATTGGAGATGTACAATCAGGTGTGAAGACAAGATAAAAATTGATGTCTTCAGACCATCAAGGGCTTCTTGATACCCTTTATGCTTCAAAGCAGCATGAGTTTTCAAACTCTTGCTTGTTTGTATGTTTTCTCTCACAAGATGAACCAAAGAACATTCTGAAAGCCTTAGATGATTCAAGCTGGGTAGAAGCTTTGCAAGAAGAGCTTCTTCAGTTTAAGATTCAGAAAGTATGGGTGCTAGTTGATTTACCTAAGAATGCAAAGGTAATTGGCACTAGATGGGTTTTCAAGAATAAAAGGGATGAAAGGGGTATAGTGATTAGGAATAAGCCTAGATTAGTAGCCCAAGGGTACACACAACAAGAAGGGATAGACTATGATGAGGTTTATGCTCCAGTAGCAAGGATTGAGGCAATTAGGCTTTTCTTAGCTTATGCTTCATTTTTAGGCTTCACAGTTTATCAAATGGATGTCAAGAGTGCATTTTTATATGGATCAATTGAAGAAGAGGTGTATGTTACACAACCTCCAGGCTTCCTTGATCCACAACATCCAGACAAAGTGTACAGAGTAGTTAAAGCTCTATATAGCCTTTATCAGGCACCAAGAGCTTGGTATGCAACACTAACTTCCTACTTATTAGACAATGGATTTCAAAGAGGAAAGATTGATCAGACACTTTTCATCAAACAGCACAAGAAGGATCTTCTGTTAGTGCAGGTATATGTGGATGACATTATCTTTGGATCTACTAGGAAGGAGATGTGTTTAGAGTTTGAGAAACTTATGCATGATAAGTTTCAGATGAGTTCTATGGGAGAACTTACATTCTTTTTGGGTCTGCAAGTTAAGCAATCAAATGAAGGAATCTTTATCTCTCAGGACAAGTATGTTGCAGAGATACTGAGAAAGTTCAACTTTGCTGATTCAAAAGTAGCAAGAACACCAATGGATTCTGAGAAACATCTTCTTAAAGACTTAGATGGAGAAAATGTAGATGTACACACATACAGATCTATGATAGGCTCCTTGATGTATCTTACATCATCTAGACCTGACATCATGTTCTCTGTTTGTGCTTGTGCAAGATTTCAAGTAACTCCAAAGGTTTCTCATTTAACTGCAGTCAAGAGAATTTTTAGATATCTCAAGGGTCAACCTAGGTTGGGTCTATGGTATTCAAGGGAATTACCTTTTGACTTGGTAGCATTTTCGGATAGTGATTATGCTGGTGCTAGCTTGGACAGGAAGTCAACAACTGGAGGATGTCAATTCCTTGGGTGTAGACTTGTCTCATGGCAGTGTAAGAAGCAAACAATTGTGGCTAATTCAACAACTGAAGCTGAATATGTAGCTGTTGCAAGTTGCTGTGGTCAAGTTCTATGGCTTCAAAACCAACTCCTTGACTATGTGTACAATTTCTTAAACACTGTTATTCATATTGATAATAGTAGTACAATTTGTATTATTAAAAATCCAGTGCAAAATTCTAAAACAAAACACATTGAAATTAGACATCACTTTATAAGAGACTGCAATGAGAAAAGATTAATTCAAGTTCTTAAAATTGATTCAGAATTCAATTTTGCAGATCTGCTAACCAAAGCTTTTGATGTTGGAAGGTTTCAGTACTTGGTAGCAAGTATTGGAATGCTTAATCCTCAATGATTTTAAAACTTTGTGTTTTTGTAAATAAATTTTTGATTGTGCTGCTAGTTTTAAAAGATACTACTGCTATTACAAAAGTTTGTGCTGCTAGTACAAATTTAATTTGTGTTATTAATACAGTTAGTCCTATGATTATTCTAATACAAGACAAGTACTTTGTACATTGTTCTTTTGGTTTTAGACTAACAATTTCAGGTATGATCATGTGAACACAAAAGGATGTTTCAAGTGAAATGGAAGCAGCAGAATGATTATATCAGTTGCTGACATATTAGGTTTATGATGGATTGAGTTTGGGAATTTAAAACTCCTTAAAACTTCTTTCTTGAAACCTAAGTATGCAATTTCACATTGAATTGATGACTTAGTTGATCAGATAATAACTGATGCAACTCACTTTCTATCATTTTATACTTTCAAGTATAATGTGTTAATCTCAGGATATCTGATAGAAAGAACAGCTAGTAAAAGTGAATCTAACACTTGTGTTAGAGGCAACAATTACTATGAGCTGGAAACCCTGTCAAGAAAGTCTTTTGAATAGGTTTATCTTTACACAGGCAGTTATTTATAACTGAAAACATTGGTTCTCACACAACCAGAGGTTGCTTTAAACCAAAATTTTGATTAAGTGTCTGTTATACACTTAATCCCTTCAAAATGGTTGAAAGCAGTATGGTTTTTCATAATAAAATCATATACATACTGCTAAGGCAAAAGTTTCATAAAAAGGATTTTAAAAGAGACTCACAAAAACCATCACATTGATGGACCATGAGTCAAATGTCCAATGAATCACCTCTCATAGGAGTTAACACACCTAGAAGTGATGAGGGCAGCAACTTAAACTCTTAAGGAATTGATGGCTTCATGTACAACATTGTCTAAAAACAAGTTCACATTGGTAGATCAGATAATGATGGGATGATGGTGAGAGATCTTCCAAACAGGGGAGGATAAAAAAAATTTTGCTTCAGGGGGAAATAAAAGCCCAACAAAGGAAGAAAAACCCAATGAAAGGGAGGAAAAGACAAGAGCATACAAGATGATGACATGGAGGTTGAAAATGACAAGATCAGATCTAAAGGAGAAAGTTCTATCTAGGTCAAACGAAGAAAAGTTTCAATTTCAGTTTACCACGTTTGTTCATCACTTGCAAAGGCATGCTGATAGATGATTTCACTTGTTGAAACAAGCATCCAAGATACACATCACCATTGCCTCTTATAATTCCTCCATCCAAGGAAGTTCCACCATCTTTAGGTCAGTGTTTAAGATGTGTGTTGATATTGTTAAAGTCAAAGAACAAAGCAGATGAGTTACTGAGAAAGATATTCAATCTTGAAGAACAGAAGTGTTTGAAAGATCTTCACAATCCATAATTTAATTCAGAAACATGTTGAAATGGATTCACATGTTTAGGGGAGGATTGTTGGGAATTAAATATTCAAGAAGTTTAATATCGGGTTCTATTCAAAGAAATACTCTAAGTGTGATTCTGCTGCTAGAACATTTGATTCTGCTGCTAGCGATAAATGATTCTGCTGCTAGTGCATTTGGTTCCTGCTGCTAGAACATTTGATTTTGCTGCTAACGATAACTGATTCTACTGCTAAGTGGATAAGTATGAAAAGATATTATGTATATTTTGGTCAACAATATACGGTAGATAATATCTTACCCCATGTGCTTAGTTAACAAGTTGTGTACACAGATACATGTTGTATCTTATGTACTGACACACTCAAGATAAGTTAGCAAGTAGTTTATCAAGACTTTAAGCAATATTGTAAAGATCTTCTTGGACTATAAAAGAAGATCTTAGACTAGATATTAGAGAGAGTTAAAAGTGTTAAAAACATAGTGAAAAACATAACTGTTAAAACAAGAACAAACACAAAAAATATCACAAGTAAGAAAAACTTAAGATTCAAGGTTGTAACCCTAGTGATATCTCAAGATCACTCGTATTATTATCTTAATAATATTGAATCGTTTGGTGATAATCTTTCAGTGTTCTTTGTCATAGAACCAACACAACTGTTCCATTTCCATAACAAAAATAACCTTCTAAGTGTGATTAAGTAGATTCCGCATTCTTAATCATATTAACTCAATATATCATACACATAAAGTACAAAAGGTTTAACCACCTTAACCGTGTGTCGAATCCTAACAGTTTTTTATATGTGACTATTTGTGCTTCTAATGTTTTAACAGCATTAGTATAAGCAAGTATGGTAGCTTCCTGGTCACCTATTTGTTGCATTTGTTCATCACACAATGATTTAAGACTATTATATGATTTAATGCAAGTTTTGGAACACAAGGATACCTCAGAACTAGAACCAATGGCGATAAATGCATGATTTGGTTCTTCTTCTTCCTCTGTGTGTTCACCCCAATTGATGGCACCAGCTTCTAAAGTCAGCATCCCCATTTCACTCTTCTCCTCCTTATCTACTTCAGAATCTTTCTTCCTCTTTCCATCAGTAGTCACTTTTGTTGTGCACTCCCTAGCAAAGTGACCATTTTTGTGACATCTGTAGCACTCAACATTCTTCTTATTGAAGCCAACTACTGTCTTTCTATCAAATCTTATATTTCACCCAGTCTGCTTATAGAACTTTTTCACCCTGAGAGCAATATTGCTATCTGCCACTTTATATCCATCTCCTCAATGTCAACATCATTAATCTGCTCAAGTTCATCATTAATAAGATCTGGTTCTTCTGAATTCTTTGCAAAGAGAGAATAAACAACTTCATCAGCAAAGCCAGCTGGAACTTCTCTTTCTCTTATATTACTTGAAGAAACAGCATAAACACCAGAAGAATAACCACCAGAATTAACCTTGTTAGTACTGCTCTTGCTTTGGGAGACAAAAGCAACATTAGCAGCACTTGAAGATGCCTTTGAAACACCTTTGATGTCATGTTAAAAGACCCTAAGGTTGTTGTACAAATCATCAATTGATAAGGTGTCAACATCATCTTTCATTCTCATGTTCATTGCCACATTCGACCATTCTTTTGGCAAAGACCTGAGAAATTTGTGATTTGCATCTTCATTAGACACATCAGCACCATGAGCTTCCAACTGAGAGAGGAGATGTTGGAACCTATCATATCCTTTTTCCAACCCTTCAGAACTTGTTACAGTGAATGCTTCAAATTCTTGCTTTAGGACAGCCTTCTCCATCTTCTTTGAGTTTGCATTCCCTCCAAATCTGGTTCTGATAGCTTCCCAAATTTCCTTGGCATCTTCCATACCATGAAACCTTCTCAAATGCTCCTTGGGAAGAGCTATCAGCAAGAGGGTTTTTGCCTTCCTTTCCTTCTCCACAGCATGTATCTCTGCAGCAGATACTGGTGGAAGAACCCTAACAACACCATCTTTTCCAACTGAGATCCCCTTCTTCGAGTTACCATTATGAATCACTTTCCAAACATCATTATCAATATACTCTAGATAATGCTCCATCTCCATAGCCCAGATGTCATACTCCTCCTTCTTCAAGACTGGGAGTTTGATGTTAGATATAGTGGTTGTTGCAGGGATGCTTTGTTGTTGTTGTTTAGTTGTATTGGTTTCTGATGCAGAATCTTCATGATTTGAAACTTCATCATCACTGATATGGTTTGAGTATTCATCACCACCCTTTTGAGACATTGTGCAGGATTGTTTAGTGAATGATTGTTTGTGGTTTTTGTGTTTCTTCGTACTCAGAGTCCCTCTATAGGCTTTGATACCACTTGTAGGTCCACACGAGTTATGGATCTAAGTAGCTTGTGTTACTTAATAGACAACTTGAATAAATCCAAATTGATCTAAGTGAGAAACTCTAAACTAGTTGTTGATTGTTAATGCAGAATCTTAACAATAACAATGAAGAACACAATTAACTAACTTCATAATTCTATTAATCTTTTCTAAGCTTCACAATGTCGTACATTACATAATGCCTTAGGGTTCCTTTTATACTCTAAGGAAAACCCTAGATACAAAATGTGTGAAAGGATAAACATATCTTCTAATAAGATAACTAATACGACTATATCCTTTCCTAATATATAGCTAACTATTCTGTTAACATAAACAGACTTAACTAAATACGTCTAAACAGACTTAACTATGTATCTATAACTACCAGACTTAACTTTGTACTGGCAGTATTAATTAAGACTTAACTAACACTAACAGACTTAACGAGTACATCAGCAGACTTAAGTCTGTTCTTCTAATAATTCCCAACAGGTTGGTTGGAAAAGAAGGTGGGTTTTGTGTTTCTGTGTGTAAGGGATGTTTTGTAGGTTTTGTTTTATTCGATTCATAGGTTCTTTATTTGATGAGTGTTTGTTTGATTCATGGGTTTTGGTGTGTTAGGCGCTTAGGTGGGTTTTGTGTTATGTTAGTTGAAAAAATACAATTAAGATAGGTGTAGGGTGTGTGATTATTACGAGCTTTGATTGTGTAATATAAGAACATGTTTGAGATGACCGAAATTGGATGAAAGTGGCTGGAAAAAATGGTTATATGAAATCATGCCTCATAGATTCAATGAATGGTGGGGATATTTTAGGTATTGGCTTAATTTTTTAAGCAATATAATTGTTATTTTTGAAATTAATGAAATCGAATATTCGCTCGGAGAAGATGGTGGTTGCCGGAATATTCGTCGCAAAAGATGGTGGTTGTCGGAATATCGGGAAGATGGTGGATGTCGGAATACTCTCCGGAGAAGATGATTAAGTGGTTTAAAATAATCAGTTCTAACAAACTCAATGCTAGAGACAATGTTTAGATTTGCTTATCTTGTTTAATGACTCATTAACACTTGTACAAGTGTCTTGCTGCAGCAACTCCAAACTAACTATTCGGATAAGACTCATAATCCAATAATTAGTTAGCAACTCCATATGCATTCAATAGGATGTGTTTGGTTCAGTTACATTATTTCATGAAAAAATAATACGGAGTAATAATAATTCAATATATACATAAATCAAAAACAACAATTAATTGAAAATAATGTTTTTGAATGTTAAAATTCATGTAGGAAACTATAATGGGGGTTGAATAGTTTTACCAATTAAAATTTCTTTTTAAAACTTATAAATCGACTTATGTCAATCTAGTTTTGGCGTGTTGGATATTGATATAAATAAAAGCATATAAACTAAACTACGAGATAGAGTTAGAGAGACACAACCACAACACAAGTATTTATAGTGGTTCGGCTACAAGGTCACCTTCCTTGTCATACTCCACTCCCCGAGTCACCTACTCGAGAGATCGTATTCAGACGGAACACTTCACAACACAAACTCCGTTTACTTGGCGGAGAAGCCTTCACAACGCCGCTTACACTTTATCTGGTACAAAGCTAGATATCGGGCTTTTCCACGAGATAAAGCCAAACCTTCGTCGCCTACACTTTATCCGGTACAAGGCTAGATATCGGGTCTTTAGCACAGCGGACCAAACCAACACACCTAGCACAACATGACTAAAGGATCCAACGTCCTTTTACCCCTAACGACTCAACACATCTACAACACCCTTTTAAGAAGAAAAAAGAACAAGAAGCACTTCTGTGATCTTGGAAGAGAAGAATCCTAGCAACTCATATCACGAGCTTGCAAGTCTTCGAGAGTTTATGATCTCGCCTTTTAGAAGGAACTTAGAGTGTAACATCCCGCCTACTCAGACCACAATATTGTCCGCTTTGCCCATAGGCTCATGGCTTTGCTTTTGTGGCCCTCATGTGAAGACTTCCCGGCAGGTCATCCAAGCCAGTACTACTCTCACATGAGCACGTTTAACTGCCAGTTCCTAAGAACTCCACTCGCAGTAGACCACAAAACGCGTTGTGTCTAGTAAGGCCAAGATATTACTTATATACCCAGCATCACTCCAAGCCACAACCGATGTGGGATTTGCCTAGGGTGTTAAAATCACCCCCCCCCCTTAGGGACTCATCGTCCTCGATGAGGTTTGCCCCACCATCCTGAACGGCTCTGGAGTGGCTCTGATACCACTTGTAACATCCCGCCTACACAGACCACAATATTGTCCGCTTTGCCCATAGGCTCACAGATTTGCTTTTGTGGCCCTCATGTGAAGACTTTCCGGCAGGTCATCCAAGCCAGTACTACTCTCACATGAGCACGCTTAACTGCCAGTTCCTAAGAACTTCGCTCGCAGTAGACCACAAAATGCGTTGTGTCTAGTAAGGCCAAGATATTACTTAGAAGGAACCTAGAGAATCACAAAGAGAGACTACATAGAAAGATCCTTGGATCTGAGGTTAGAGAGTTTATAACATAGAGAGAAGGAATGTCTAAAAGGTGTGTGAGGTAAGAGAGAAATGACTCACTATTTATAGGCAAAATTGTCCACTGTTCACCCGGATCCGGCGGATCCCTTCCCAAAGGGATCCGGACAGTGTAATCTAAGGGATTCGGCTATCAGGTAGTACCAGTTCGGATTTTAGGTTACAATTCCGGGTTTTGGGTTATGGGTCAAGGTCCATGGGTTAAGTGATGTCATGAATGATGTCAAAGACATCTTAGGTCATGGGTCATAGACTTTGGGTTATGGGTTATGGACTTTGGTTCATATGTCATGGGTTTTACCCATTATGAAGTCATGCATGATTTCATGCAAATATGTTATGGGTTATGGATCAAGCTCCATGGGTTTTGGGTTATGGACCTGGTTTTTGGGTCATGGATAGTCCAAGATTTCCTAGTTAATTTCCAAGTAACATGTATTTTATAAAATGTAAGTAACTAGTTTAATTAAGTGTTTTTCTCAAATGGTTTTGGTTTTATGCAAACTTGTTTAACTAAATGTATTTAATGTTTGTTTAATGAAATGAGTTAGTATGTTTTTGCCTCAAAGCGTTTACGTATTTTATCTATCCCATTAAAATGATTTTACGTTTGTTATCGACAAAATATTAGAATATCGTAAAATATAAATAAACATTTTTAAGGTTTATTTGTATTAACAATCTCCCCCTTTTTGTTGATGACAAAACATAAAATTATTTTAAGTAAAAGGATAAAATTCGAAAGTTTGAATTTAAGCTTTTACACTTTTCTCCCCCCTTTGTCGAAACAAAAAGAGTGTCGAAAAGAAACTAACCCGAGTGCAAGTTTTAGGAAGCATAAAAAAGTAAATATGGAGCAAAGAAAGTAAAAAGTTTCTCCCCCTTGATGAGGGTATCAAGTAATTAGGAAGACTAAACGTGATCACTGCAAGTTTTTTGCAATGTCTTTGCTTTGAAGAAAGCTTCCCCTCATTGTAACACCCCCAATTTCGCGATACGCAGCTAAATTCAAACTGGGTGTTACCTCATGGCATAACAGTTATAATAATAGAAAACGATCTCTAATTGAGTCGTTTTAAAAGATTTATCATTCGAATGTCAGAGTTTACAAAATGAGGTTCTAGAGGTTTCAAGGTTTACAAAATAAGTTTTTCGAATGATAATAAAATTTATAGCCTTCTTGATGTATCCGTGCTCCTCCGTGCCATCCTCGTTCATTATGGACCTGAGATAAACATGTTAAAAGTGATAACACAAAGGTTGGTGAGTTCATAGAGTTTATAAGCAAAACAGTTGATTCCAATAGTTTCCAGTTTGGGTGATAATTGTAATAAATACAAATATTGATGAAAAAAGTAGTGGGTTACGTTGTTACACACCCATATTTCGTTTGTTTTCCCTAACCGGGTCAACACAAAAGTAGTTCGTTTGTTTTCCCTAACCGGGTCAAAGGTTAAATGAATCCATAGAGTTTGTTTGCTAATCAATTGAACAGAAGTTTCAAGTTTAATAAACTGTGGGTTACGTTGTTATTCACCCATAATTTCAGTAGTGACGGTACCGTATCATGACTACGGTACCGTATTGTTTGTAGTTAAGTATATTGGCCTAAGTCTCATAACACTCAAACCTTAACGAGTACCATCGAAATGGTATGAATACACCACCGAAATGGTGTAAGTATGTGGCCCTCTAGTAGGAGATTGAGATCTTCCTATTTCCTCCAAATAAAGTGCATTTGACTAATCCGGCTAGCAACTAAGGCCATCTTCCGGCTAGTTTAAATAGGCAGTCAGCCTCCAATAGATCTATTCACTATATTCTCGTTCACTCGCAAGTGATTAATGATTCATGATGGGAGGGGCTTTTGGCAATAGTTGTAACTTAGGCAATATCACTCAGGTATAGCATACAGAAAATAGTACTTGTGTTCATGTTTGTAGCATGTATATCCCTGTGAGATAGAATAACGTATAAAAGTGGGTATATGAACTTAGGGTAATTCGTAAAAGTTTTAAAGTACTTGTGTAAGTAAAAGCAAGTATTATGTTTCAAATGAATAGAATGTGTCATCAACTAAGTACAATGTTTAAGGTAAACGAGTAAGATTTGTAAGTAAAATGAGCATGTATCTCCCTCAAAGAGTTCAAAATAAGTAAAAGAAGGGGCTATGACTCACCTTGGAATGTAGTGACGTAAGTATCACAACGGCTCCAAGGAGTATGGCGGAATAGTATAAAGAAGTATAGCTCAAAGAAAACGGAATCATCATAACCTAATGAATATAAGCTTGTTTCAAAATATGACACGCGGAAAGTAATCGATGCGTATGAGTTTCAAAAGGTAGAGCGTTTTAGTTTTCGTGGAATATTCGTATCAACATTTGTAAAAAGGTTTAGTATCATCGTTCGTGTGGTGGTTTTAATGTTAAGACTCGAATGCACATATCGAAGTATAAAACATATAACACACGTATGATAGGAAATAAACACGTAAGCATCAAATAGCAGATAAGTGCTAAAATGAGTTGATGGTTAAGTTTTAGTAATATAACCAATGTTATTCCGTTTAGTTAATTTACCGAATGGTTCTAGTTTACAAGTTTATATTATTCTAACTAGTTAGATTATCGAGTAGTTTGGCCTACAAGTTTATATGTTACCAAATTTTATATCGAGATAATTATAACATACTAAGTCTTAATTATTAAGTTCATTAAGTTTGTCGATAATTAAAAATCCAAATTCCCATTTTGATAGTTTTAGTCCAATTCGTATATGTAACTTGATTTCAAAACAAATAATCCCGAAACTTAAGTTAATCATAATTAATAATAATAATAATAAGTTTCGAAATAACTCATAAGTCGACACAATTAATTATGTTAATATAATATGTCTAATATGTCCAAGTTTGATAAGTAAACAATGAATATTTAGTCCGATAACAATATATATAAATTTAAGTTATGTATAAGCTTAACAAATAATCACATTTTTATATTCAATAATGGGCTTTGGCCCACTTTTAATACCAAACGCGCCCTTATGGCTGCTGTTTGGTTGAACATAAACAACAAACAAACAACCCCTTTTGTGCAGAAAATAAGCATACAAGCGCACCTTTTTGGGGCTGAAATCAGTAGCTCTAAACGTGCTCTTTTTGGGGATGCGTTGTAGCAAACAAACGCCCCCTTTTGGGGTTGCGTTTTAGCAAATAAACGCCCCTTTTGGGTGGGCGTTGACAGCAGACAAACACCCACTATACGGGTTCTCATTGAATCGACTCAAACAAATAAAAAATAAGCTTAACTAATAACAAATCACAAATAAACACGAAAGTCACATAAACCGAGACAATCAAACACGACACCCTTGTGGTGTCTCGTTGACCTAGCGACTAAAATAAATAAACACACCCTTTGAGGCTATATGTGAACCGAACAACCAAGTAACCAAAGTGCCCCGTTGGCTTTTGTTGGGCTGCAGTAAAACCGAAAACACAAACCAAACCACACCCTCTTGGGATAGGCTGTTAGCAGCCGCGAACCAATGGATCTGGAATAAATTTAGACCGCAATTAGGGAAGATTGGGAACCAACGAGCCACAAGCCAACACCTGAAGGTGCCGCTGTGGTGAACTCGTCGAGCCAAACATCACACGAGGTGGTGTATTCGGCTATCCATAATCTTGATTAAATAAGCACATAAGCACATAAGTCCATTTAAGCTGAAATATGAAAATAAGCTAAAACCAAACTTAAGCCAAAATTAATAAGCCGAAAGCGTAAATTTTGAAACCAAACAACCCATTCAATCCCATTATAACCGAAATCAAAACAGAACCAAACATAAGCTATACGAGTCTATCTAAATTTCAAACAGGCCACAAAAATAAGCACATCGAGTGCTTATTAATAAGCACTCGAGCAAAATATTATTAAACCACAACACCACAAGTTTTAGCGATGATACAAGTTGTTACAAAACCATTATTAATCCACTTGAATAAATTAGTCTTTATACAAGTTTCACTCTCGTACTCGAATACAAAATAAAAAGAAAAGGAGCAAGCTTGATGGGTTTTCGACATACCCATACGAAGGAGACGGTGGTGGTGGTGTTTGGGGTGAAACCCGACTTCGGTACATGAATCGAAACCAAACCGATTCTTGATCTCCTTCGATCTAACCGTCTTTCTTGACTTCACAAATGGTTCGCATGGAGATGGTTGGCGAGGTGATGGTGATGGTGTAGTAACCTGTAATTTTCCATGTCATTTATTAACGATAATCACGAAGAAACTCAAAGAGAGAGTTTAACTAAACCCCTTTTTACGAGCTAATTTATTTTTTTACATTTCATCTACAAATGTTTACGAAGCAATTAATTATGTGACGTGACTCACATTTATTTACAAACGACTCACCAACATACCAACACTACATTTATTCTCGGGCTAAGCAAATTTGACAAATCAATTGGGCCATAATTCAAACGAACACACTTTATCTTGGGCTCGATCTAACCCAATACTCACCCTAAAATCCTTTGGGTTCGGTCCACATTTAAATCAAAAACAAACCAAACCAACATACTATATGATCTTGGGCCTGTAATTGCACCTACGCCCAACCCATGTTATTTTTTTTGTTGTGGCCTGCTATCGATCGAATAGACACACCTCTTGGTGATTTACATTCAAACGCACCTTATTAACTAGTATATCATGCACATTATTTTTTCACTTAAACTATAAGAGTTAACAAAACTAAATTACTCCCCAATGCAATCTTACAATTGCCGCCCTTCCCCTCTCTTAACCTTCCCTTAAGTTGATTCTAATCCCATCATATAGTACAATAGTCACCTCATTTCTTCCACTAAGAACCTTAAACCTTTGTGTAAACACAAGACCTACTATATTTTCAACTCCCATAGAATTCATCACCCTTTACTCTTCTTTTCCCATACATCAATTCGACTAAGAACCCCCCCTAAAAATCTGTATAAGTACACGCTAAGTCCAAAAAGGCCAAGTCCAAGGATTTAAGGATTCTAATCTTGTCATGCTTGTACCCTTGTTCCCCTATAATCCCCTTAATCCAATGTGCAAACTCAATATCCTCCATAAGTCAACTAGCATAAAACTCACCACCTTTCTATCATCGAGTTCCCATGTAATAAGTCGACAGAACAAGGATGATTTGGACAAGTGTCAACATCCATTTTGCATGTATCGACCTCTATTTAAAGTGGAGACACTCAACATACTTCACTACCACAAAAACAAACTAAAGCAAACATATCTCTTTCACTCTTTTGGTTACTACCGAGCAAGAAGGAAGAAGGGCTAGAGCACTCCAAGTATCCTCTTTTCAAGTTTAGGAAGCATTCGAGTTTAGTTTCTTAAAGGCGTTTAAGATCGTTGGAAAATAGTTTAAAGTTCAGGACATTATTGTTCTTTTCGTGCTCATTCATACTCACTCTCGTGTCTCATCCCCACCATTTTGGTGTCGTAAGTTTCTCAAACCCATTTCATTTTGTAGAGTAACTTAAGCCTCAATTGTTCTATTCATAATATACTCAACACACTTTAAAAATCGAATTCAAACTTGTTTTAACAAAAGAATCACACACACCCTTAAAAGCATGAGCCATGCATGCACGTTACAAATACTAACAAGGAGTAAAACGAACTCAGTAGGACGTAGTAAGGTAGTATAGTCGAAAATCAAATAAGTTTCCATGCATGTACTGTGTCGTATGGCTAACAATTAAACCTAGTCGAGACCCTTTATATAAGTTAAGGGTAAGTTTTGTATCTTTATAATATTTTTGAAAACTTATATTTACAAACTAGTTATGTCAAGATTTTTCTATTAACACAACAATATCGAAATATATATATATCGACGTTATTCTCAAAGAATAATAACAAATCACAATCGAATATACATTAAATAATAAAATCCACACAACAGAACCATTAATCACTGCGAGTGAACGCGAATATAATGAATAGATCCATATGCCTTGACGCCCCATTTGTGTTAGATAATGGCAACCCAGGTGCACTTTATTTTAGAATAAATAGGAGAATGGCAAACTCCTGCTACAAGGGCATTATCACTTACATTATTTTTATGATGTGAGTTATATCATTTTATGATATCACACGATGTTAACGTTTACGTGTCATGAGACTTAGGGCAATATATTACACTGCGATATCACTGTTTTACTACTATTCAACTTGTGTTCAATCTATTATAATTTAAACACTATGGATTTACTCAACCTTTGTGTTGACTTTTTAGCATGTTTTATCTCAGGTAATTAAAGAGCATAAGGCACGGAGTTGGCATTGGACCCCTTGATGATGTTAAATAATATTATCATTCGTTACAAACATTTTCATATCTCATGTGAAACCCCAAACAATTTGATCTATGTTGTGTACTCTGAATTTTTAAGTTTTCAATGAATGATAATGCTTTTCAAAACGTCTCTTTCGAGTCGTTTTTTATACTTTTGACTGTGATCTAAGAAGTAATACCCTGTTTAGTCTTTCGCTGCTACATTAAAATTTACGGGGTGTTACAGATGGCGTGGCTGCGATGGTGTGGCGATGGTGATGTCGAAGTGGTGATGATGGTTGCAGCAGAGAAAAAGGATAAGTGTGAGAAGAGAGTGAGTGGCTGAGATGGGATTATTAGAGAGATAAGAAGATAAGATATAATCTTATCTGTCTTGGGTGAGGCAGTGGTATATATAAAAAGATAAGTATTAATGATATAGAGTGTATTTGGTGCACTTCATGTCCCGTTGAGCCAAGATGTAAACGCGGTACCACAGTTGGGTAAATGCGAAAAATATATTTTTGGAGACTTTTTTATAAAAATAATATAAAAACGAAACTATTGATTTTGAATAATGGCTATCGAATGTAAACCATTATTATTGTGGTATCGGTACGCAGGAAACGCAATATATCCTCTTGTTAAATAGGAAGAGGTGAACGTAAATGTTCAGAGAGTAATAATTCGAATCAGAGCGAATTATTTAACTTGGGAAGTTACCGGTTAACTACCGATTACAGTATTTGCTTTTACATTAAGGTAAAAGTCAAATATTCAATAAGTAAAAGTCAAAGTCAACTTTTTAAAAAAAAGTCAAAGGGTAAAATAGTAATTTTTCCTTATGAAAATTTACGGGTTGTTACAGTATCCACCCCTCAAGTGGAACTTCGTCCCGAAGTTCAGTGGGTGTTATCTCTTGACAGTGTGTTCGAGAAAAGATGGAAGTACTTGCGACGCATTTGGTCTTCACGCTCCCACGTGAATTCGAGTTCTTACTGAAAGTTCTAACAAATTTTGGACAATAGAAATGCGACTTTACATAAGTCGTTTGACCTTACGGTCTATGATCATGATAGGTTCTTTGATAAAGTTCGGACATTCATCAATTTGGATCTCTTCCAAAGGAATAGTGAGTGTCCAATCGAAAAGACACTTTTTCATTTCGTACACATGAAAGATGTAGTGTACAACACTAAGTTCTGGTAGTAGCTCAAGTCTGTAACCTACAGGACCATTCCTAGTCAGGGTCTTGTATCGTCTACTATTGAGGTGTCTGGGAAAAGGTGTAGGTATTTGTGGTGAATTTTGATCTCACACTCCCAGGTGAAATCAGGAACTCTTTTAATGTTTTGATAGGTGAGCAAAAGTGCTCTGATTAATATTATGGCTCAAACTAGTATTTGTAAGAAGTAAAGTAAGGATATAGATGGTTGGAGGACTAACACAATTGGAGAGCCTAATGTTGCAGGGCTAGTTGGAGGGCTAGATATTGCAAGGCTAGCTGAAAACTCTAGAGAACCAAATGTTGTGGCGCCTCCTCGAGTGATTGTTGTGCCAGGAGTTAGAGGTTGTTCTCACAAGGATTTCATGAGTTGAAAATTCAGCAATATCAAAAGGATAGAGAGAGTGGTTGGTTTGACTTGTTGGTTTGATAGAATAGAGTTAGTATTTCTAAATCAGCAACTGTGCTGAAACTGCAAAGTCAAATATGCCACAAGCATACTTCTGGACGATGCTTTGTCATGGTGGAATGTTGTTGCTCAATCCATTAGTATTGAGAATGCTAAGATTGCTTGGACTAAGTTGAAGAAATTATTTATCAAGAATTATTGTCCTCGAAATGAGGTGTAAGAAATTGAGGTGAAGTTTTTTTGTTGTGGCGTTGATATCACAACCTATATTTGTGGCTTTAAGAGTTGGCAATAAGGTGCCCAATAATGGTTTCAACCAACGAGAAGTTATGAGAAAAGTTTATCTGAGAACTTCC
Source organism: Artemisia tridentata subsp. tridentata (assembly GCA_021014915.2). Lineage (NCBI taxonomy): Eukaryota > Viridiplantae > Streptophyta > Magnoliopsida > Asterales > Asteraceae > Artemisia > Artemisia tridentata. Next base: position 121,216,655 of record CP139509.1, read on the forward strand.
ATTCAGTATTCAAGAGAATGTAACTTCGATTGATCACTCACACTAGATGAACCAATTTAGATGTCTCGTAAGCTAGTGGATCATGTTGTACGAGCTCGGTCTGCTCAATAACGGCAAAAAATAACAACAGTAACAATAACAATAACAAACGGTGTGGGGATGTGGAGAGAGAACATTTCGAGAAACAATGTCCCTAAAATAAAGGTCAACAAATGGAAGGAACTCTTGGGAGAGCTTATGTGTGGGTGTCCATGCACCTAAGTAAAGTAGGTATTTACGTATCCAAGCATAGTAGGTGGAATATCGAAATCAGCTTGTAAGTTCAATATTGAACCAAAATCCGTTAGCTCAAGAGTGTAACAAGTCTGTTAACTCAATAAATAGCTCATGATTGTAAGGATTTGTAACGGCAAAAATGATAACTTAAGAATGAACTAAGGTAGTTCAAATGAGGTCTTAAGATTTTTACTAAGTAATAGAATACTGTAGATTCTCAAGTTTCGAGTTCATACTCATGTCATATCGAATAAAAATAAGCCCACTTATTTATAATTCATTATTTACATAGAGAGGCTTCCCAAACAATGTAAATAAAGAAATATAAACTTATGGTTCGGTGATTCATAATTTCTTTATTTAAATAAAAAGGCGTCCCAATCCATTCAAATAAAGACATTGTAAATCATCCTACTTAAGAATTTCTAACAAAACACTCATACGTGTGGAAAAGAAATGTAACACCCCAACCCGACAAGGGTTAAGATATCACATTAATGGTGTCAAACAGAACATACACAAGCGGAAGACTTTAATAATACAATTAAATTCAAAGGTTACAAATGAAATCTAAAGTAAATGGAATACAAGGATTTCAACAAAGGTACAATATGTCTGGTAATGAAAATATCCAATTCAACTCTAATCCAAGGTAGCTATCAAAGGTGTAGTCCTCTAAGGGCTCTTATGCACTCTTCACTCATATCCCAGCTTCCCTCTAAAACCTGCCACATGAAAAGAAATACGGCTGAGCTTAAAAGCCCAGTGAACAAATATATATAATAAATGAATAATCAAACATGTATATGTAAAGAAAGAGGAAACACAGGCTCCTGTTGAATCGAATATCATCTGTCAAAAGGACGAGAGGTCAAGATCATCTGAACAAATATCATAAGTCAACTGAAATGGAGAAAACAGAATATGGTGCATTGGGGAATAACAAAAGGTATATTAAAATGTATCAAAGGTGTAAAGGTTGTCAGAGATCTACCACGAGCCCATAAACATATCATATCATAACATCATAATCATAATCTTCATAAGTAACCATAAGTAACATAATTGAGTGATCAGCTCCCAAAATTGTGAAAGGCGTGTATTGCACACAGCACCAGTCACCAGAAATATATCATATAACATAACAGATCAGAACTAGGATGCATCCATACGCCCCTGCAGAAATCAAATCATCGTGGCCATACATATTACATAACAAAAAGGACGGGGTGGAACATCACTCAACCACCCTAAAGTCATGCCATTGGTGCATCAATGACATGGTCATGGAACCCCCATGACTAGTGATAGCTCGGGTATCAAACTGAAGGGTCAAACAGAATGTCATAGTAATGACACAGAATCTAATGTCATCAGAAATATCATAATCATAGGTTCATAGCAAAGGGTGTGTAGCAAAGGTTCATAATCAATGGGTACTGATTGTACAAATAATTGCATGACCAGGCCTTCGATGATGATCAAAGGATTTATGGGGTGTTGGGATTGCGCCAAGCTTGTTCTTAACCTGAAATAAGAAATACCAAGACACTACGTTAAGTGATTGCGCAGGGGTTGGACCCTGCGAACCACCTCCGGTGTGCGAGTAAGTATGTGTGATATGATAAGTAGGTTGTAATTAGCGAGAGTGAAGTTAACTTACATCGTTTTGGCCCGACTAAGCTATTTATAGGAGAGAAATAGGACTTAGTGGGCGGTTGCACTTTGTTCGGAGATCATAGGGGCGTCCCATGATTTTGTGGTAACCGCTAGGGCTTTGTAGCCCACGATCTCTATTTTGGCGGGAAGGCCTAAAGGAAGAGGAGACGTGGGTATGACCAGGTCAAGAGAGTTCTCCGTTGTAGTCCCTTCGAGAGGGATACCCCGAAGGGCTTAAGGCTTCGATTGGCAGGTTCCCACATGGTAACCATTTCGTAGACGAATGGTTTTACGCCAATGAAACGTGTTAGGAGATTAACCTGGGCCTCCGAAGGGAGGGCTTTCTACAGGCTCGAAGGGGAGTCCTTCGACCCGTTCGGAGGGTACATCATCAAGCCCCCTAGTCGAAAGTGATATATATGTACAAGGATAAATTGCATTCGACTCAAAAAATCAACATGCATTATGCCTATTAAATTACACTCTCGTGCAAAAAAGAAATGACTAACTAAACCGCGCATTTAATGCGGGCTAATGATTATCTTCCCACTTGACTTGTAAACTCAAACGGCTTATTAAATCGGTACTAGCAAACATCATTTCAAAATTTAATCACCCGTTTAAGATCCGCAAGATCTTCAAAGTTAGGTGTACACGTGTGCGCTTGGGATCAAAACTGTCTGGGTATATAAACCCAAAATAGTTAAACCCTAGCTCATTTTACCTCCGCCCAAAATATACACATTGCTCTACAATCTTGTGCTTCCGTTGGAACGAAAAGGTAAAATTCCGATAACCCTTCCTTGATCTTTTATTCTTTTAATATGAGCATGGCCGCTAAGCGAATTATTAGGCAACAGACCTGTACCTTGACGAAACAAGCCTTATCTGAGTTTCTGCTCGATTACCCTATACCCTCGGAGTACAAAATCATGCTCCCTAGTAAGAAACAAAATATTTTCGATGCTCCCAAAGGGTTTGTGGGTTTGTATGTGCATGCATTCACTCAATCAAATCTTAGGATACCCCTTCATCCCTTGATTTTAGAGTTTCTACAATACTATCAGTTTCATATTTCTAGATTAAACCCTTTTGGTCTTGCTAAGTTGACCACTTACATCGTAATGTGTAAAGCATACGGTTATGAACCCACATTAGAGGTGCTTAGGGGTTTTGTGAATCTCTATCCTGGTGGAGATTGGGTAACCATTGCCAAAAGGGGTGAACATGATGTGCCTGTTCTTGGGACGAAACCCTTTTCAAATATTAGAAATTGGAAAGGACAGTTTTTCTATGTTGAAAGTACAATCATACCTCCTGAGTATCCAGCATTGTTGGACGAAGCAAACATGTATGATGAGAAGAAGTACAATGACCCTCTTCCCTATGAGATAAGGGGCGACCCTTTGTATCAGCGTCTTGCACGTCACCCTGCTAATGTCCAGACGTTTCTAGAGCCTATTTTGTACATGGCTAGTTTAAGTGACAGCTGGGACGGGTCTCCGTCATCACCTGAAATTATTTGTGAAGGACAAAGTATGTACAATTCTTATTTTCTTAGAATAAATAACTTATCTGCTGATATTCATCTCCTTTTGCGTTTGTTTTTGCAGAAATGGCTTTCAAAAACTTCGTTGTCGCAGGTGGTGCAAAGGAAGTAAGCTTTATTCCAAAGGATCTCCAAGATATCAGCTTCGGAGTAGGATCTCCGTCTATATCTGTGAACAATAATGATATTGATGTCTCCCCACCTAAACCTCTTGTTGTACTTCCCCCGATCAAGCCCCTTAATACTGAGGAAACTCCCCAACTTGTGGAGGATATTGGTGACTCTGATGATACTCCTTCCGGGAGTGACCAGCTGAAGATCGTAGGGTCTTCCGGATGTTAATGAACTACCCAATTTGAGTGCATGTCGCCAATTGGTTGAAAAAATGACGCCTGCTAAATGGAGGGGAATCTTGGATAACATGTCTATGGAAGAGCTTTGCAACTTTCATTCCAAAAGTTATGCTAGGCAGGCTGTTTTGGATAATCACCTTAATTCTAGAACAAGGGAATTGGTGCAAACGGTGTCGAATGTGAGAGTGAAAATGGATGCTATCTTAGCCAAAGAAAAAGCTAGGGATCATGAATATGATAAATTGGAGGCTAAGTGCAAAGAAGTGTTGGAGAACTTTGAGAAGAATCCTTTTGTACAAGATATGCGAGCCAAGATTGACAGACTCGAAGGGAAATTGAAGGAATCCCAAGCAAGGTGCGATAGGTTGAAGGTTGAGGAGTCTAAAGTGTCCATTTATAGAGCCCAAATTGAAATGCTCGAATCCAAATGTACAAGTCTGGAAGCCGAAAGGTCTAGGCTGGTTGAGCAGGAGGTCAAGCTTTGCGAGAGGATTGATAGTCTGAAATTCCAGTGTCAAAACTTGAAGAAAGACCGAGCTGAGGTAGTTTCGAAGGTTGTTCCTCATGTTTCAATGGAATTGTACCGTAGTGATGAAGTGGGGGAAGTTATTGGGAGACTAGTGAACGCAACCATCTTTTATGGTACCTGTGCCGCTTTGGAAGAAATTGCCCAGACAAAGAAACATGTGGTTTTGTCGGAGGTACCCTACTATCGCCCCAATTCTGAGCAAGAATTTAATGAGGCTGGCGATGCGTTTACTTCAACAGACTACCCTTTCCTAGCCGAGGTAACCAAAGATCCGTTAGCTCCAATAGAAGAACTTTTGGCGAAGAAGCCGATGAAGGTTCATCCTCCGTCTTCAAAGAAATCTGCTTCTGTTCTGCCTTGAAAGGATCTCTATGCATAATGCCCCAACATGTTGAATGTTCATTTGTTTAAGACAATTTATCTTTGTTGCTGTATGGGCTTCGACCCATGCGTTAGACAATTGTTTAGACTGTTTTTGCTTTGACCATTTATGGTCTTATCAACGTTAAGTAGGGATAATAATCCATTATGAATGTCATGCTTTTCTTCTCGTACGCTTATTATAAACGTACATATACAACCTAAGGTTATAACCTTATTGTGTGTATTTTGAACCAAGATTTTCCGCAATCGTATAATTTGACTGCGACAGAGGGTCGCGACCCACTCCGTCTTTATCCTTAAGATACGAAGGGCTTAGAATACCCTAAGACTATATAGGAAAAGTTAATGTGAATTGCTTTGGATGTTATCTGTATACAAGACATGTGTCTTGCTTCATCCTTCGACATTGAAACTTGTAAGGTACTTGGCTGAGCAAATCTTTGTTGTAAATAACGAAACAAGAGATTTTGAGGGAAATAATTTATATCATTAAGTGGGTAGGGATGATTACATCATTTTAAGAAATGAACACTAAGACGCCTACCATTAATGCTTTTTTCCCAAATGAGAAGAATGCGTTACATGAAATTGAAAAACAAACTGATTGTTATAAATGTAGTAAGTTTTATATGTAAAACTTACGAAGATTTGTACCATTCTTAGTCCTATCCATGGCCTCCCCTTTAAGTGTTGCGAGCTTGTAAGCACCGTTGCCGTAGGCTTCCAATATAACGTAGGGTCCTTCCCATGTTGGCCCTAGTTTTCCTTCGTATTCAGCCTTGCTTGTGCTGTTTAAACGAAGGACATATTCACCTGGCTTGAATGTGGAGGGTCGAACTCGGTTGTTATAGTACTTTTCAAACTTCTGTTTACAGATAGCCTCTCTAATTGAAGCTACTTCTCTTCTCTCTTCGAGAAGATCGAGATTTTCCCGAAGCCTTTCTTCATTTGTCTTTTCTTCAAAGTTCACAATACGTTCCGTTTCGATGCTTATTTCGGAGGGTATAACAGCCTCCGTTCCATAAGTAAGGCTAAAAGGAGTCTCCCCATGGGTTGACTGTAACTGGAGAACACGGTTCCTATCCCATAAGGTGTATGGAACTTTACCGCTGCATGTATGGTGGAGACTACGATACCCATCTTTTGCATGGCGGTCCTTCCTATCAGCAAGTTGTAAGGAGAGTTGGACCTTACGATAGCGAACATGAGGGTTTCTATCCTTGTGAGCTTGCCTTCTCCAATTGTTATTTCCAACGGAACTTCTCCCAGAGGCCACGAATGCTCACCAGAAAATCCCACCAGAGGTATCTTCGAATCAACCCGCTGCGACCTGATCGAAGGCTTGAGCTTAAGAAAACAATGCTCATAAATGATTTCGCAGGAGCTTCCATAGTCCATATAGGCTCTATTCACTTCTAGGTTGGAAATGAGGACTTTGATGACTACCGGATCATTTGAAGGGACTTGGCCCGTAAGAGGAGGAAAAGTTACTTCCCCTATTGCATTACCCTCCTGCTCCGCTACCTTTCTTTTTAAGTTGGCTTCGCCCCAACGAACCATGAGTATTGGGGCTTCGAGAGGAGTAGTATCTTTAGCCAATTGGGTGTCGGTCATCTTTTCCTTTCCCTTCTTTATACCCTTCACCAAGTGTGCCAATTGCCCGGACTTCACAGCTTCTTCTATCTGTTTCTTTAACTCTCTACAACTGTTCGTATCATGACCATAATCTTCATGAAAGTGACAATACTTGTTGGTATCCCTGTTTTTGCCCTTACTTGTCATATGAGGGGGTGCTTCGAAGGCCTTAGCAGCCCTCTCCGTAGCAAGTATTTCCTTTGGAGACTTGGTTAGACTGCATAACAAACCGTGGTTGGGGCCTTTGTTGTACGGAGAAAACCTGTCTCTGTTCTTGTTCTTTGACCCTTCCCACGAAGAATGCTTCGAAAACTTGTTGTTGTTGTCTCTGTCTATCGGAGCCCCATTAGTGGATACCTCTTTCGCTTTGATCCAAGTATACGTATTTTCCATTAACCCTTTGTAAGTTGTCGGAAGGTCAGTGGACAAGAATTCCACCAAACTCCGATTTCGAAGACCATGTACAAAACCCAAAATACGCTGATCTTCATGAAGACCCAAAATCTACAAAGTCTCATCGGTGTACCTAGTAACGAAGGCCCTTGTGCTTTCGTTTTCCTTTTGTTTGATGTTGTGCACCGTTAAATGAGTCCTTGTGAACTTCTTTTGCTGACTGAAGTGTGACCGGAACTTAGCCTTAAGATCATCAAGATTGACGATGCTACCGGGCTTTTGCCCATTCCACCAAATACGAGCAGAATCCCGTAGGGTGTATGTAAACATATGACAGGCCACCGGCATAACCCATTTTTGCATTTTGATAGCCCCTTCGAACAAGTGTAGGAAATTGTCCGGATCCCCCTTCCCATCATAAGTCCCAATGTGCGAAGGCATTTTCAACCCATCAGGCAATGGGTAATTTTCTATCCACCTAACGAAGGGTGTAGCTGAACCCATAGGGTCTGAGTATAGACAATTGTAAGGTGGTGCATACATGGGAACAGTATTATAGGGATTGTTGTTTGGGGGCATTCCCTAGAGTTTGACTTGGGTAGGACTGATAAGGTGTATTCATGGCAAACGGATAACCGTTTCCCATGGCATACGGAGGGTACGCCATAGGCTGCCCGAAGGGGATGCTCCCATAAGTTTGAAGGAGACTTGGGTTATTAGGCTGTCCGTTTACTGGAGGATATAAATTTTGAGGATAAGACTGAGTTTGGAACGAGGGGTACATACCATTGGGAGGAAGATTTCCTCCCATATTAATTGTAGGCGGATTGCCTTCTACGCCTGATGCGTGAGAAGGCTGCAACGGAACCCCGGCTTCAGTCCTTCCAAGATGAGCTGCTAGTAATGGAGGCAAAGTCACCCCTACTTTTTCCCTTCGTTGGCTCCTACCGTTAGAGCCTTCGGTAACCGCCCCTTCTCTCCTTGTCGGAGCCCTCTCGGGGACTCCTTCGAAACCAATGGACCTTCTGCTTCGCTTTCGACTGACCGGAGACCCAATCCTTAAGGCCGATAGAGTTGCTCCTTGGGTCGGAGGCCTAGGTTCCATCTCCATTTCTTCATCATACTCATCACTTGAGTATTCCAACTCCCTTCGCATCTCAGCATTCCTGACTTGCCTCTTACGAGCCCTTAGGAGGGATTCCAACACTTCATGGTTGGCTTCGACAAAGGCTGGGCTAATAATGGGCTCCGGATTGGCTAATGTCGAAGCATGATGGTTGGGTGTTGTTTCTGGGTGAGAACGTGTTGTGAACGTGGAGGCGGTAATTGGGGGAAGGTTGTTAGAGTCATTGACTGGTATTGGCGCCAAGGTCGAGAAACCCGATGGGGGAGTATCTTCTCTCCCTTGATCCATGCCGGAATAATAGTGAAAGTAGTTGGTTGGTTATAAGCTTGGAAATAACGAGACCAATTGTAGTGGTCCCACGGATGGCGCCACTGATTGTACAAATAATTGCACGACCAGGCCTTCGATGATGATCAAAGGATTTATGGGGTGTTAGGATTGCGCCAAGCTTGTTCTTAACCTGAAATAAGAAATACCAAGACACTACGTTAAGTGATTGCGCAGGGGTTGAACCCTGCGAACCACCTCCGGCGTGCGAGTAAGTATGTGTGATATGATAAGTAGGTTGTAATTAGCGAGAGTGAAGTTAACTTACATCGTTTTGGCCCGACTAAGCTATTTATAGGAGAGAAATAGGACTTAGTGGGCGGTTGCACTTTGTTCGGAGATCATGGGGGCGTCCCATGATTTTGTGGTAACAGCTAGGGCTTTGTAGCCCACGATCTCTATTTTGGCGGGAAGGCCTAAAGGAAGAGGAGACGTGGGTATGACCAGGTCAAGAGAGTTCTCCGTTGTAATCCCTTCGAGAGGGATACCCCGAAGGGCTTAAGGCTTCGATTGGCGGGTTCCCACATGGTAACCATTTCGTAGACGAATAGTTTTACGCCAATGAAACGTGTTAGGAGATTAACCTGGGCCTCCGAAGGGAGGGATTTCTACAGGCTCGAAGGGGAATCCTTCGACCCATTCGGAGGGTACATCATCAAGTACATAGCAAAGGTTCATAATCAAAGGGTACATAGCAAAGGTTCATAATCAATTGGGTACATAGCAAAGGTTCGTAATCAAAGGTATAAAAATCAGAGGTTAAGAAATCAAAAGATGTGAAAGGAATCATGAGAAACCTTATAAGAAGGTCAGAATATCTGTACCTTATGCCAAAAGACAAACAGATAAAAGGTGGATCACGCAGAAACGGAAAGTCACTCCTTCTTCACCGAACCTATATAGATTAATAATCACATATTACTTATAAGCTCATTTTAATCAGATTTCATAATTTAGGTCCCTTTCTATTTTTAGAAACTTTCCATTTTTAGTAACTTTTCATATTTAGTAACTTTCCATATTTAGTAACTTTTCATATTTAGTAAGTTTCCATATTTAGTAACCTTCCAGATTAAGTAACTTTCCATATTTAGTAAGGTTCCATATTTAGTAACTTTCCGGATTAAGTAACTTTTAATACGACTTCCCAATTTAGTAAAATTTGGTTTAGGGTTCGGGATTATCAAGTAGGTTTAACATACTTACACACTAGTCAACACGACATTAACAAGTTATACCCGAAATAGAAACAAGTATTGGGGCACCTAACATCAAAAGAACACCTTTAGCACTTAGGTAAAACATGCATACATATTAACTGATCTTATCACAAAATTAAACCTAAAAACACAAATTTTAAAAACATATCAGAATCCCAAATTAAAAATCCAAAAAATTATCACAGAAGACCATATATCTTAGAAGTCTACTAGAATTTTTATAGATTCTATTATAAAGTGTACACCCGTTTTTTAAAATCATATAATCTAACATGTTCAGATTCAGATCTGCAGATACACTTCAAAAGTATGCACTTAAAAACCTAATCATATGAATTCAGAAAATTCTACAAAAATTCCAGGAGATAATAGACATATGATTTATGATTCCTGTAAATTTGTGGCCTCAAATTTGCTATGATTTGGAAATGAAAAATCATAGAACCTGACTGAAATACAATTTTGCTAACACAGTTTAACATATCATCACATTAAATTCAGAAAAACAACCAAATCAAACTCAAATTCATTCAAACAAATTGGAATACTTTACTAGGACCTTAAACTAGGTTTACAATCAAAAATCCAGTATTAAACACTTATAAAACTCAAGTTACATCGCACACAAATTCAGATTATAAATCTATCCAGATTAGAATTCCATTTTAGGCCATAGTTAGCACCATTTTAATTATAAATCATGCATACAAGCTTACACCATTCACCCAAAACTCATTTAGACATCATATTAACATATTTATGAAATCAAACACCAAAATCAGTTTATGTGACTTAAATATTCAAGATCCGTTTTAACTAATTCACAAACAAGCCCTAATTCGTCTATCCCTTTTTAACCCAATCAACCACGTGATCAATATACATTTTATTTTCAGAATTTACTCATCAAGAACATATATATATAAACATTTCATACGAATCATTCAAGATCAACAACAATAACATACACACGAAAACACATAAAATAACAACACAAAAATCACAAAAGCCCTAATTCTTAAGTATTAATTGTGCTAGGGTTTTTAGGTTTTACAAGCTTATTATAAAACATGTTACTAATTAGGTTTTCGTTTTGATTAAATTCAGATTCATATATATCTGTCATTTCGATTTGAAGAAAAAAAACAAGAGATGGATTGCTGTTACCTTATGATTAACGAGACAACAAGAATATTAGAACCCTAATGATCGAATACCCGTGAATCACCAGCAACAAAACCCCTCGAACCTCTTTACTCTTGAGAGAAAATTAAGCAGGAAACTTGTGTTTTATTATTTTTTTTGTCGACTTGAATGCAAAAAGGGGGGAGAGAAAAAAAAAGGCCGGACTTAAAGAATTAGAGAAGAGGAGCGTGACTTTATGTTTGGAAAGGATTGTGATTGAAATCACATTATGCTAATTGTCTGATCTTTGATGGAGGATATTATGGGCTAATTATTATCCCTATTAAAGTTGTACAAATCATGTATTTACTTGGGCCAAATGGGGTGTGTAACATTGATGGACTAGGAAGGATTTTTTTATAACTTGTAACAAGTATTAATTTTATGTATGACTTAGGTTAATTTATTTTCAGTTTATTTATGTCCATATCATATAGTTTTAGATGTTTATTTATAATGTGAAATTTTTAATTGTAAGGTAATGATTTAAATGACATATAGTTGTATTTTCATACTTAGGTTAAAATGTATAATGTTCTCGTATTATTAATTGTATGCTCTTAAAATTCAAAAAAATTTTGAGGGGTAAAATAGGAATTTCACATGAATGGAAATTTTGGGTTTTACAAGAAAAATATTCCACACTGGGCTAGAATCATAGACTTTTAACAATGAAAGTTGCGGAAGAGAACTTGATGAATGTAGAGAAAGTTGTTGAACTTCAGCTTTTGTTGATGATGAATCAGTTTGTTCCTTAGCAATCCTATACCTTGTATTTTTAGCAGGGAAATCGATAGATTGTGACAGGTTTTAGGTAAAACAATATTACGTAAGGTCGTGAAAAGTTTAGAGGTCACTGTATCATACACAGTGTCTGAGAAGTTATGGAGACCACTGTATCACTTACAGTGTCTGAGAAGTTATGGAGACCACTGTATCACTCACAGTGTCTGAGAAGTTATGGAGACCACTGTATCACTCACAGTGTCGGTGGGAATAATATAGACCACTAGATTTTAGTGATTAGTTCAAAGTGTTTAAATGAATGAGTGAAATGTTTCGTATATTACAAGATGTATGAGTAGGTACATGATCGAAGAAATGTGGTTGTGCCGTAATGCCCTAGAATAGGCATACGCAGATGTATTTAGTTCTAAAGTGATTGAAAGTATGTCGAGTATGTATATATCAATATACTAATGTGTAGCATAAAATACCTAGAAGTCACATAATCGTCAGGAGGATGGAAGGTACGGAGAGCGAAAGGCTATAAAATATTTTGTTTGTAAAAGTGGTTATAGTTCAGGTCTCAATTAGACCTGTTTCTCTATAACTATAGCTCTGATACCAATATGTAACACCTCCAATTTTGCGATATGCAGCGGAATTCAAACTGGGTGTTACCTCATGGCATAACAGTTATAATAATAGAAAACGATATCTAATTGAGTCGTTTAAAAAGATTTATCATTCGAATGTCAGAGTTTACAAAATGAGGTCCCAGTGGTTTCAAGGTTTACAAAATAAGTTTTCGACTGATAATAAAATTTATAGACTTCTTTATGTATCCGTGCCATCCTCGTTCATTGTGGACCTGAGATAAACATGCTAAAAGTGTCAACACAAAGGTTGGTGAGTTCATAGAGTTTATAAGTAAAACAGTTGATTCCAATAGTTTCAAGTTTGGGTGATAATTGTAATAAATACAAATATTAATGAAACAAGTATTGGGTTACGTTGTTATACACCCATAGTTCGTTTGTTTGCCCTAACCGGGTCAACACAAAAGTAGTTCGTTTGTTTGCCCTAACCAGGTCAACACAAAAGAGGTTCATTTGTTTGCCCTAACCGGGTCAAAGGTTGAGTGAAACCATAGAGTTTGTATGCTAATAAATTGAACACAAGTTTCAAGTTTAATAAACAGTGGGTTACGTTGTTATTCACTAATGAGTGTCTAAATACTCATGATTTTTACCTAATCTGAGCTGCCAAAACATCCAAAAACTCTCAGAAATGCATCAAAATACTGAAATTATCCCAGAATTGTGTTTTATATGTTTCAAATGCAAAATGTTTAAAAACAGATAAAAAACGAACAAAGTTTGCATAATTGGCAGTTTCAGTCCCTCAACTTTCAAAAGTTGTCAAAGCTAGTCTCTGGTTATTCTAAAAACAGGAAAATTCATCAAAGGTCCTTTAATAATCATAAAATTACATAATAAGTCCTTTGGTGCAAAGTTTCATAAAATTACAAGTTTAGTCCCTCAAGTTTGAAATATGTCAAAAATAGTCCTTGGGTTTTCAAAATTGGAAAATTATCAAATTTAATCCTTGTACTATTGAAACTTGGCAATATTAATCCTTTTGATAACCTTTGGAAAGTTGTCATTTTCAGTCCCTCAAAAATCCAAAATTACAAAATGGTCCTTGTGCTTATTTCTAAAAAACCAAATCCGGATCCTAAATTAATAAAAACCCATCACCCTATTAAACTAAACCCAACCCATCCTAATTATTTAAACCCAGCCCAACCAAGCCCAATCCTTTATTAATACAACCCGACCCAACCCGGCCTGGTATTTAAAACCAGAGTTTGACTCTGGTTAAACTCCCTTCTTCCTCACAACCCCGCCAAACCACCCTCACCCATAGTATCTCTGCAAAACCACCCCCCATCCAATCCCACTCACCTAACAATGCCAAAAGCTTTAAAAGCTTCTTCTCCACCTCCCTGAATTGCATTTAATGCTATAACCTGCTCAATCCACTATATCTAATTTTGGCGCCAAAATATGAATCAATGGCTGAGATCGATTGGAAGCAATTCAAGGGTGCAGAAGAGTTCAGAGATGTCGACTTAGGGTTTCCCAGTTGTATTTTGTATAAATAGAACAATGTAATAGGAAATTCGTAGTAGTTAATTTTTACTTAAATCGTTTTTAATTAATTGTCATTTCCTTATTGTAATTTTCATTCCAGTCATCAATATAGTCACTTTACAGTTTATTTGATCTCTTTTTAATATATCTTGTCTTTATTTTCAGTCACTTTACAATTTCATGCTTTACTGTGATTCGAATTAATTTAAATGTTGTTTGGAAATACTTATTATCTGTTTACATAAGCTCAGATAAGCTAATTATAGCTTACTGTGAGCTTATGTTAGTGTAATCCTGTTCTATTTCAAGAAATCAATAAAAGTCAACAAAAGTCAAAACTGAGGCCAAGAAGCTTTTCTGGGTGGACAAGCTAATTCAGGAAGCTTTTTGTGGTTTTCTAGCTTGTTTTTAACAAGCTAGATGGTTCTGTTCTGTGCATGCTATTCCTATAGCCACTCTCTCAGTTGTAAGCTTTTGATCCAAATTAGCTTATTCTACCATTTCACTGTATAAGTGCTTATTTATAGCTTACTATCATTAATTTGTGCTTATTGTTAGTTTCTAATTGTATTTCATCAATATTGTCAGTATCAATTAGCTTGTTTCATTTCTTTTCTTAAAAACTTAAAAAAAATCCAAAAATAGCAAATCTAGCATAGCTTATTCTATTGCTTAATTTTGTTTTGAAAGTTGCTTATCATAGTTCTTATAAGTTGTTTATTCAGTAAAAGTCAGCAATCATTGGTCAAATAACTTATTTCCTTTGAAAATTCACATCAGGCAACTTAGAAAGGAGTGTTTGGTTTAGTAGTCAAACCAGGTCAAACCTTGGTTTTACTGTACATTGACCATTTCCCCAACTTTTTTCAAGCTTATTTTGACCATTATAAGTTTTTTTAAGGATTTAATAAGTCATTTCAATAAAAAGTCCACATTTGAATGCCCTGTGCAATTTTTAGACTTTGAAAAGCTCATACAAGCCATTAATAGTCACAAGCTCTTTTGGCCTTTGTTTTTGGTTCCTCTGAGTTCCATTTGGTCCAATTAGAGTATCCCCAAAAGTTGGTTAAAGTTGCTTTGGTGTTGTGCTTGTCTGCACAAAATCTGCACAACAGCAGACTGAGTGCTTTTTGGCTGCTGATCTAAGCCACTTTGTGGCTTATCCACATAAGCTCATGCCCTATTCTTTGTGTTTTTCAATAGCCCACAATGCTAGCTTACTTTTGCCCCCATAATATTGCATCTCAGTGCTTATTTAGACTGCTTAAATTGCCTTTAAAGTTGGCCAATTTCTGAGTTTTCTGTTTGAGTTTCACAACTGCATAGGTTCTTATCTTGTTAATCTCTTGTGCTTATTTGTATTTTCCAGTTGTTTTAAGCTTATTTAAGTGTATTAAACATGTCCTAAGCATTTGGTTGAGTTTTGTGCTTATTAGCTTATTTCTAGCTTATTTGCTTATTGCTTATCTGCCCAAATCAGCTCTCCAGGCTTATTGAACTTCTGCTTTTATTTTTCATAGCTTTTAAATATTATTTTTGACTTATCCTGAATTTTTCAGATTTTTCCTAAGTCATTTAATATTTTTAATCTTTTTTATTAGTTTCTATTAGTAATAAAATCATAATAAATAGAAAAATAATCAGAAAAATATAAATCCAATTTTCATAATTTTCTTTTGTCATTTTTAATCTAGGAAAAATATAATTATATTTTTAGACCTTAAAGAAAACCAAAAATAGAAATATAGTGATAGCTTCTATTTAATAGAATTTATCTTTTTAAATTTTAATTAAGCAAGTTTCATTTTTATAATTTTCTTAGCTTCTATTTACTTAGTAATATTTTTAGAAAAAGTTTTAGAATTTTCTTTGTTCATTTAGTATTTTTTTATAAATTTAAATAGTTTAATAAGTAATTAAATAATAAATAATTAATAATAATTAAATAAAAAGTGTAAAAAAATATAATTTTAGTTTTTAAATAAGTTTTAAGTCATTTTACATTTTTAGGTTTTAAATTTTATAAATTTCAGTTTTTGTCCCATTTTTAGATTTTCTGTTGCGCGTTTGTAATTTAGTTTAATCGCGTTTACTTTTCTTTTATATTTGTGTTTCAATTGTTAATTAGAATTAATCAAAAAAATCAAATATCTGATTCATCAATCATTCTAATCCAAAGCTTTTCACAGTTTGCCCATTCACATTCCGTTGGGAAACGACCCAGGTGATCACTACACACGAGTATTCGTTCTGAGACTGCATATATTTATATATACGTTTTCAGACGGATCATTCACCCATAATTTCAGTAGTGACGGTGCCGTATCATGACTACGGTACCGTATTGTTGTAGTTCAATAGATTGCCCTAAGTCTCATGACACTCAAATCTTAATGAGTACCATCGAAATGGTATGAATACACCACCGAAATGGTGTAAGTATGTGGCCCTCGAGTAGGAGATTGCCATCTTCCTATTTCCTTCAAATAAAGTGCATTTGACTAATCCGGCTAGCAACTAAGGCCATCTTCCGGCTAGTTCAAATAGGCAGTCAGCCTCCAATAGATCTATTCACTATATTCGCGTTCACTCGCAAGTGATTAATGGTTCATGATGGGAGGGGCTTTTGGCAATAGTGGTAACTTAGGCAATATCAATCAGGTATAGCAAACAGAAAATAGTATTTGTGTTCATGTTTGTAGCATGTATCTCCCTGTAAGATAGAATAACGTATAAAAGTGGGTATATGGACTCAGGGTAATTCGTAAAAGTTTTAAAGTACTTGTGTAAGTAAAAGCAAGTATTATGTTTCAATAAATGAATAGAGTGTGTCATCAACTGAGTACAACGTTTAAGGTAAACGAGTAAGATTTATAAGTAAAACGTGCATGTATCTCCCCCAAAGAGTTCAAAATAAGTAAAAGAAGGGGCTATGACTCACCTTGGAATGTAGTGACGTAAGTATCACAACGGCGCCAAGGAGTATGACAGAATAGTATAAAGAAGTATAGCTCAAAGAATACATAATCGTTATAACCTAATGAATATAAGCTTGTTTCAAAATATGACACGCCGAAAGTAATCGATGCATATGAGTTTCAAAAGGTAGAGCGTTTTAGTTTTCGTGGAATATTCGTATCAACGTTTGTAAAAAGGTTTAGTATCATCGTTCGTGTGGTGGTTTTAATTTTAAGACTCGAATACACATACCGAAGTATAAAACATATAACACACGTATGAAAGGAAATAAACACGTAAGCATCAAATAGCAGATAAGTGCTAAAATGAGTTGATGGTTAAGTTTTAGTAATATAACCAATGTTATTCCGTTTAGTTAATTTACCGAATGGTTCTAGTTTTCAAGTTTATATTATTCTAACTTGTTAGATTATCGAGTAGTTTGGCTTACAAGTTTATATGTTACCAAATTTTATATCGAGATAATTATAACATACTAAGTCTTAATTATTGCTCTCTCACGCGCACACATGCACCTGTCGGAGGTCTCCTTGGAAGCAGCCTCTCTACTCCCGGGTCTACCTTGGGGTAGGGGTAGGGTCTGTCTACAGTCTACCTCCCCCATACCCTGCCGCGGCGGGATTGGGTTTGTTGTTGTTGTTGAACTTTCTAAGTCTTAATTATTAAGTTCATTAAGTTTGTCGATAATTAAAAATCCAAATTCCCATTTTGATAGTTTTAGTCCAATTCGTATATGTAACTTGATTTCAAAACAAATAATCCCGAAACCTAAGTTAATCATAATTAATAATAATAATAAGTTTCGAAATAACTCATAAGTCGACACAATTAATTATGTTAATATAATATGTCTAATATGTCCAAGTTTGATAAGTATCCAATGAATATTTAGTCCGATAACCATATATATAAATTTAAGTTATGTATAAGCTTAACAAATAATCACATTCTTATATTCAATAATGGGCTTCGGCCCACTTTTAATACCAAACGCGCCCTTATGGCTGCTGTTTGGCTGAACATAAACAACAAACAAACAGCCCCTTTTGTGCAGAAAATAAGCATACAAGCGCACCTTTTTGGGGTTGCGTTGCAGCAAACAAACGCCCCCTTTTGGGGCTGCGTTACAGCAAATAAACGCCCCTTTTGGGTGGGCATTGACAGCAGACAAACACCCACTATACGGGTTCTCATTGAATCGACTCAAACAAATAACAAATAAGCTTAACTAATAACAAATCACAAATAAACACGAAAGTCACATAAGCCGAGGCAATCAAACACGACACCCTTGTGGTGTCTCGTTGACCCGGCAGCTGAAATAAAAAAACACACCCTTTGGGACTATATGTGAACTGAACAACCAAGTAACCAAAGTGCCCCGTTTGCTTTTGTTGGGCTGCGGTAAAACTGAAAACACAAACCAAACCACACCCTCTTGGGATATGTTGTTAGCAGCCGCAAACCAATAGATCCGGAATAAATTTAGACCGCATTTGGGGAAGATTGGGAACCAACGAGCCACAAGCCAACACCCGAAGGTGTGGCTGTGGTGAACTCGTCGAGCCAAACACCACATGAGGTGGTGTATTTAGCTGTAACGAACACCCCTGGATACAAAACTTGTTGCAACAAAAGCTATCCATAATCTTGATTAAATAAGCACATAGGTACATAAATCCATTTAAGCTGAAATATGAAAATAAGCTAAAATCAAACTTACGCCAAAATTAATAAGCCGAAAGCATAAGTTTTGAAACCAAACAACCCATTCAATCCCGTTATAACCGAAATCAAAACAGAACTGAACATAAGCTATACGAGTCTATCTAAATTTCAAATACCACAAGTTTTAGCGATGATACAAGTTGTTACAAAACCATTATTAATCCACTTGAATAAATTAGTCTTCATACAATTTTCACTCTCGTACTCGAATACAAAATAAAAAGAAAAGGAGCAAGCTTGATGGGTTTTCGACATACCCATACAAAGGAGACGATGGTGGTGGTGTTTGGGGTGAAACCCGACTTCGGTACACGAATCGAACTCGAACCGATTCTTGATCTCTTTCGATCTAACTGTATTTCTTGACTTCGCAGCGAATGGAGATGGTTGGCGAGGTGATGGTGATGGCGTGGCTGCGATGGTGATGTCGAAGTGGTGATGATGGTTGCAGCAGAGAAAAAGGATAAGTGTGAGAAAGAGTGAGTAGCTGAGATGGGATTATTAGAGAGATAAGAAGATAAGATATAATCTTATCTGTCTTGGGTGAGGCAATGGTATATATAAAAAGATAAGTATTAATGATATAGAGTGTATTTGGTGCACCTCATGTCCCGTTGAGCCAAGATGTAAACGCGGTACCACAGTTGGGTAAATGCGAAAAATATATTTTTGGAGACGTTTTTATAAAAATAATATAAAAACAAAACTATTGATTTCGAATAATGAATATCGAATGTAAACCATTATTATTGCGATATCGGTCCCAGGAAACGCAATATATCCTCTTGTTAAATAGGAAGAGGTGAACGTAAACGTTGAGAGAGTAATAATTCGAATCAGAGCGAATTATTTAACTTGGGAAGTTACCGGTTAACTACCGATTATAGTATTTGGTTTTACTTAAAGGTAAAAGTCAAATAGTCAAGAAGTAAAAGTCAAAGTCAACTTTAAAAAAAAGTCAAATGGTAAAATAGTCATTTTTCCTTATGAAAATTTACGGGTTGTTACACTCATTGAGGGCGTCGAGTGCTCCATGTGTATTTTTGAAAATCTACAAAACAATGGTTAGAAGAACAAGTATATGTTGTCCTTTTGAAAGGTTGGTTGCATAAAAATTTTGTTAGTTATCTGTTTGCCCGGATCCCCCGGATCCCCCTTTTCAGAAAGGATCCGCCAAGCATAAACTTAGGGATCCGGCTACCTGCAGTTATGTTAGCAGTAGAAGAGGATAGATCCCAGTTGAGCTTCACGATCTTATTAATTACTTCAGATATAAACCTAAAGCAATCGGTATAGAAACTGATCTTGAGTTGTATATCGAATATTATGCGGAATTTAATATTTGATCTTAAGAAGAATTAAACACAAGAGAATTATCAAACAACACTTCAATATATTAATACGATTGCTCGATAGCAATAGGGTTACAGGAAACCTTGAAGTGTAAAACAATAACGATACGTATATCTAACCTAACCCTAGATCCTCCTTTTATAGCGTAAGAAGTCCTAGTCGGTTTACAAGACTTTCTATACAAGAAAAATATCCTTACGTATCTTTTCCAAACTTATCTTAACAAACTATACATATCTAATAAGCAGCAGAGTAACTAGTCTAGCAGCAGAGTCTTCGTGGGCTAGCAGCAGAGTTACACTTTGCTTATTATCCTAATCCAGCAGAGTTACAAAATAGCAGAGTTATAGTCTAATCAGCAGAGTCACTGAACTAATCAGCAGAGTTACACTTAGTGTATTTCTCAAACAGCAGCATCTTTAGACCCAACAATCCTCCCCTAAACTTTATATTTTTCTCCAAAAATCATCAAGTTTCCTTTAAACCCAGCTAATCACTAGGAGGATGCTTCCAAACACTTTACTGTTTTGAAGTCTTTGATTCAAGAATCTTTTCATATTTCCTTATCAGTTTAAAAGCCTGATCATCTGAAAAGAAACTATTTTGCAATGTCAACATTCCAGGCTTTAACATCTGAGTAATAACTGCTGTGTTGTTATTCAAAGGGTATTCCTTCTCCACAAGCATGTAGACCTTAACACCCTTACAAACCAATTCATGTACTCCACAAGATTGATACAAATACCACTTATCAACTCTGGAGTTCAACAAATCCTTCCATTCAAGATCTCTCTCATCAGGCTCAAACATGTTCTTCAAAAAAATAATAGTGAATTCTTTCATATATCACCTCTGGTCTCTGATCACTATATTTTTCTTTATACAATCTCCACATCTGTATCACATCATCTCTATCCATAAAATGTAGCATCTGAGAAAATCTAACAAATCCATAACAAAGATGATTAGACCTCATAACCTCCCAGTAAGCTTCACTTCCATCCCTGACTGTATGTGAATAAGATATGATTGAATACTTGGTATCTAAAGGAACTGCATTTACTATCTCTGGTTCCTTTTGTGGTACATGAGCTGTGAAATCCATTATTCTTTTCATATCATCAGCAGTCACCTCTTCAAGATGATGCTCATTACTTTCTTCTTTTTCTGAGTCACTCATCTCCAATGACTGAGTTCTTCTCTTCTTCCTAGCCACCTGCTTTATTCTTCTACCATATCTCTTTATACCAACAGTAGGTTCAGGCTTTTCCTCTTCAACTACATTCTTTCTCTTTCTCAACATCTGATACTTTGGCCATTTTAACAGTTGACTCAGGATTCATATAAGCATTTGATGCTACTTTGATTCTTGTCAACTCTTTGATCTCAGCATCAGTTAAAGGTTTAAATTTCCTCTCCATCTCTTTCTTAGCAGCCTCAAACTTCTGCTTGACTTCTTCATTAGAGTATGGCTTCAACTCCTTCAATTTCCAACCCTTCATATTCCTCAGATATTGCTCATGAAGAGTTCTTTGTTGCCTTGCAGTTGGTGGTCTATTCACCTTTTTATTATTTCTTGCAACCAGAAGCCTTTTCTTATTCTCCACAATGGCTTGATGAATCCAGTCATTAATACCTTCATCTGTAAAAACATCATCCATCTCTACTTTCACTCTCTCCCATGCCATAGCAGCTTTACATCTTGCCTGCTCATTTTCCCATGCAGCCACTTTTGCTTCAACTTCAGATTGTTTCTCAGATTGTTGCTTTTGTTTCTCCATTGCTTTATCATACTCAGCTTTTTCTTCATCAGCAACCCTCTGAGCTTCTTCTGCATCCCACCTTTCTTGCAAATGTCTAGGCCATTCCTCAATTGGAAATTCATTAGGATCAGGATAAGGTTCAAGTTCTTCCACCATTTTCTTCTTACCCTTACCCTTGTAGGTAGGTGATTGAACAGGTTTTCTTGTTGGCACAGGCTCTTGTATGACAACTCCTTTGGCTTTAGGTCTTGAGACAGTCACTTGTTTTGGTTTTGGTAAAGGTTGAGCAGCTGGTTGTGATTGTGGTTCAGGTGTTTTGTTTCCAAGGTTAAGCAATACTTGGGCTAAGGGCATTGTGTCTTCATCAAATTCACCAGCAGAGTGATTTAGCCCATCAGCAGAATTCTTTCTCCCATCAGCAGAAAGTTCTGCATTAACAGCAGAGTCAACCTTTTCACTTTCTTTCATTACAACCTCCCTGAATCTTTGAGTACCTCCTTCTGATCATTCCTCCCCTGTTTGGAAGCATCCTCTCCCAAACATGGTTTGGAAACTTTCAACTGTGAAGATCTTGATCTCAGCATCCCCTCAAGATGTGTAATCCTAAGCTTAAGTCTTCTGATTTCAGCACCCTGAGAAGCTTTGACTGTCTTTAGCTCCTTTCTAAGACCAAGAACCTCCTGTGACAATTTTGTACATGTATTCGTCAATTCCTGTAATTGTTTCATGATATCCTCACAACTTCGGTCTGTGTGACCTGACCCGAGAGGTTGATCACTGGAATTGGCATTGTGTACAGGTGTTTTAACCGTCAAATCCTCTGTTTCAAGTTCAATGCTAGCCTCAACACTTCGACATGTGTTACCTGGTCCGAGAGGTGTATCATGGGCATTGTCATTTTGTACATCAGTGTCCATCAATTCATGTGTTTCATCCCTGTCCTCATCACTTCGAGATGTGTGACTTTCTCCGAGAGGTGAATCTTTGGACACAAACTCAGTCTCAACCCTAGGTTGAACATCTGAGCCCCCCATATTAGCCATTTGGCTGGGGTTACCATCAGTTGTATTAGGTTCTTGAGAACCTTCTACAATAGATGTTGCCATGGTTGAGGTCTTAGGTATGTTAGCACTGTCCTGTTCAACTACTAAGTTGGAAACAGTAGTGCCAGCCTCTTCCATCATGGTACCTACATCACCTGTACCAGCCTCATCTGCATCCATACTGACATTGGTCTGAGGTGTCACAATGTCTTCTTGTTGTGAAGTCCTAGGTGATTGGGTATTTTGGGGTTCAGTGGATGATGATACATTCAAACTTGTAGATGAGGATGTGTGATGGGAAGCTGTGGGAGTTCCAGCCTCTTCATCCTCATTCACTGCAGCCACAATATTCAAAATGTGTTGAGACAGGGGAGTGATAGCACCAAAAAAAACCTTTTTCATTCTTCTTCAGAAAAGCAAACATCTTGATTGCCATTCTGCTACTTGGCTCAATGTTGGTATGTTCCAAAGGTTCTTTAAGTTGATGGTTTATGATGAGCTGTAAAAACCTTGGATACAAATAAAATTGCTTTCTAACATACTTCTTCATTCCTTCAAAAATCATGGATGAAAAATCAAATGGTTGTCCTGTGGCCAAACAAACTAAGGCCATGGCTTGAGGAGCACTAAACTCATTCCATCCACCTACTTTGGGAAATAAGCAATGCTGAAGAGTATGCAACAAAAACTTCCAATGTGGGCAAAGCAGACCTTTATAAAAAGTTCCAGTAGTCTCAGGCCTATCATACCTAATTTTCTCAAGCTCAGTTAAAATAACCTCAGTGGTAAGATTAGGGGGCGTTGGAACACCTGATAGACGAAGACTTCTCTTAAGAGTTGTTTCACTAACGACAATAGTCTCTCCATCTACACTACCTATTAACCTTTCCTCCCCGTCGAGTGTATCAAGCTTAACAGTTGACCAAAACTGGTGCATATGAGATTTAATAATGGGTGGATCAATTGTTAAAGCATACCTTAATCGAGATGCACTAAGAAAATCAATAACTTCATGAAATCCTTCAGCAGCTGTAACCTTACTAAGAAACGCAATCTGATTATGCTCATCAGGAAACTTTCGTCGATCCATTTGGAGTTTGGGGGTTTTGGATATAATGATATGAATTAATGTTCTTGGGAGAGAATTGAATGTAATTTTGAGCAATTAAAAAGTAATGAGATCAAAATGGTGTGTGAGACCGTTTTGATCGAATTAGGTTTTAAGTCGCGCCAAAATTTTCAATTTAACCCCTTTACTTTCAAACTCAGCAGCAGAGTTATGAAAGGTTTGACCAAAAGTCAACTTTCCCAAAATCTCCAAATTTAATCCCTTAATCAGCTACCAACTCCTCATTTAAGTCTATAAATCCCTCATTCTCTTAGCAAATCCCCAATTTCACAAACCCTAACACCAAAAACAAATAACCATGAGTTCATCCAAAGCACCGATCATTGACATTTCATCAGATTCCTCTTCAGATACGTCACAAGGATGGGCAGATTATTTTCCTCCAAGTTCATCTTCAGCACAACAAAAAGGCAAAGCGATTGTAGAAGAAGAATTTTCTGACCCGCTTCCATCGACTCCATCTTCCTTTGTAGACTCTAGCGATGATGATGAAACAGCAGCATGGCCAAAATCCATGACATATTATCAAGGTTCTTGGGAAATCGATCCTCCTAACCATCCCTTGACTGTCGAGCTTCAGAGACAAATGGAGAACGCTGCTGCCGCCTTTGCGAAGAGTGTCAATCCGCCGCAACCAAAACCAAGTACAGTGGAGCAGGAAGTCCCTGTGCCAAAGAAAAAGCAGGAGAAGAAACAAGCTCCATCTTCAAGCCAACAGCAGAGTCCACCACCAAGACCAGTGATACTTGCACTTCCTTGCAAGCAAGTGTCTGAACATATGGGAACCAGAGGACCTCGCAGTAAGGTGATGCCTGACTTTGTTGGGAAGGGAAAGGAAAAAGCTTGATTTGGTATAGGTTTGTTTAGGTTGTGAAATCTTGGGTCTTGATTTCTGTTGAACTTCTTTTGAACAATGATGTAAGGAAACTTTATGTTGTACTATGCTTTTGTGATCAATGAACTTTATCTTTCCTTGCTTTACTTGATTGTGTATTCATGTATATCTGCAAAAGGTTAGTAGAAAACCACAAACACAAGCAAGAATATCCCACAATAGCAGCAGAGTAGCATAGTAGCAAACAACTAAACAGCAAACAATTTAAGAAACAGCAAATTTTTTGACTAAACACCAGACTTTGACTAAACAACAGCACAAATCCTTACAAAAGTTTACAAAAACATACAGAGATAAGATGTTTAAAGATTAAAGATTTATCATGCCAATACTAGCAACTAAAAATTGAAACCTACTTATATCAAAACTTTTTGTAAGTAGATCAGCAACATTATTGTTAGTATGTATTTTAACCACTTGAATTAACTTTTTCTCATAACAATCTCTAATAAAATGATGTCTTATCTCTATGTGTTTTGTTTTAGAATGAAAAACAGGATTCTTGATAATACACATTGTGCTGTTGTTGTCAATGAAAATTTTTGTGTTCATGAAATTGTACCCATAATCCAGCAGTTGGTTCTGAATCCAGAGCACTTGTCCACAGCAGCTAGAAGCAGCAACATATTCTGCTTCAGTTGTTGAGTTAGCCACAACAGTCTGTTTCTTGCATTGCCATGAGATTAGCCTATGACCAAGGTACTGACAGCCTCCAATGGTTGACTTTCTATCCAAACTAGCTCCAGCATAGTCACTATCTGAGTATGCTATCAAGTCAAAGGGTGAATTATTAGGATACCAAAGACCCAATTTAGGTTGACCCTTTAGGTACCTAAAAATTCTTTTGACCACTTCCAAGTGTGAAACTTTTGGGGACACTTGAAATCTAGCACAAGCACACACAGAAAACATGATATCTGGCCTTGAAGCAGTCAGATACATCAATGAACCAATCATTGATCTATAAAGATGTACATCAACCTCTACCCCATCTTCATCCTTGAGCAAAGGTTTGTTTTTATCCATTGGTGTCTTAGCTGCTTTCACATCATTGAAACCAAATTTCTTCAACATATCAGCCACATACTTGTCTTGGCTAATAAAAATCCCATCTAATTTCTGCTTGACTTGAAGCCCCAAAAAGAAAGTGAGTTCTCCCATAGAACTCATTTCAAACCTGTTGTGCATAATCTTTTCAAATCCTTCACATAACACCTTATTTGTAGACCCAAAAATGATATCATCTACATAAACCTGAACAAGTAGGATATCCTTTTTGTCTTTCTTAATGAACAATGTTTTATCAATGGTTCCTCTGCAAAAACCATTATTCAACAAATACTTGGATAAGGTGTCATACCAAGCTCTAGGAGCTTGATGTAGTCCATACAGTGCTTTCTTCACTTTGTAGACCCTATCAGGATACTTAGGATCTTCAAAACCAGGTGGTTGCATCACATATACAAGAAAGCACTTTTCACATCCATTTGATACACAGGAAAATTCTTGTATGAGGCATATGCCAAGAATAGTCTAATCCTTCTTCCTGAGTGTATCCCTGAGCCACCAATCTAGCCTTGTTTCTGATAACAATGCCTCTTTCATCTCTTTTGCATCTGAACACCCATTTAGTACCAATTGCTCTTTTTCCATTAGGCAAATCCACCAATGTCCAGACTTCTTGAAGCTTGAACTGCAGCAACTCCTCTTGCATAGCTTCAACCCAACTTTCATCTTTCATAGCCTTGTGAATGGTTTTGGGTTCTTCTTGAGATAAGAAACAGGCAAACATGCAATTTTGTAAATCCTTGTGGCTATTCCTCCTTTTAAGTGTTTGAGCAAACAATCCCTGATCAAGCAAATCACTCAACCCTTTTGATTTACTTCTGGTCTGAACAGCAGAGTGAACATCACCAATTATCTGCTCCTTTGGATGATGCTTGTGGATCCTGGTTGTTGGAGTGGGACTAACAGGTATATCAGTCTCCAAATTGGATAAATCAGCTTCAGTACCAAAAAAATCAACAATCTCATCATCAGTATCCACATACACTTCTTCTAATTCAGGCATCTCATTAGAAGAATCATCATAAGAATCACCATCTTTATTATCAGTAGAGTCCTTGGGCATAGCAGCAGAGCTACCAAACCTAACAACAGAGTGTTTTGGCCTGACAGCAGAGTGTTTTGGCCTATCAGCAAAGTGTTTTGGCCTGGCAGCAGAGTTGAGAGAACTGCTGCTTTGTGTATTCCCTTGTTGCCCATCAATTTCTGACTCTTCATTCCTTTCCTTATCATCATGAGAAGGTTCATCATCACCTTCTGCATTAACCTTTGGTACTTCCTTATGAATAGCATCATCATCTGAACTCTTTCCCTCTTTATCTGTTGGAGAGAAGTACTGATCAAACTTTCACTTTTCAATCAAAACAAACTCCTCTGCAGATCCATCCTTCTTTTCTTGTGTACCTGCATTTGGGTTAGTTTGTGTACCTGCAGACATGTTAGTAGTACCTGCAATGACTGGTTGATAATTCATACTTTTGGTTAAAGAATCAATATCAAACATCCATTCAGGACCTTTTCCATCAACATTAGGTGTGGTTTCTCTAATTTTAACATGTAAATTTTCCACCACATGCCCAGTCCTTTGATTGAAGACCCTAAAAGCCTTACTTTCAGTGGAGTATCCAACAAAGTAACCTATGTCTGCTTTCTCACTAAACTTGCCTAAGTGGTCAATGGTGTTTAAGATAGTGACAGGACACCCAAATGGTCTAAAGAAATCTATCAGTGGTTTCCTACCATGCAATAACTCATAAGGGGTCTTATTGTGAGGCTTAACTATCTTACTTCTATTTTGCACATAACAAGCAGTGTTGACTGCTTCAGCCCAAAAGATAGTGGGTAACTTAGACTCTGACAACATGGTCCTAGCAGCCTCAATTAATGTTCTATTTCTCCTCTCAGCAACACCATTTTGCTGAGGAGTTCTAGCCACACTAAATTATCTAGTTATACCCTTTTCCTCACAGAACTGATTCATTACTTGATTCTTAAATTCAGTTCCATTGTCACATCTGATGATCTTAACCTTGTGATTAAATAGGTTTTCTATCCTTGTAATAAAAGCCTTAAGAATGCCAGGTGTCTCATCCTTAGTAGCTAAGAAGAATACCCAAGTAAATCTACTAAAATCATCAGTGACCACTAAGCCATACATCTTTTTATTCAAACTTTTCACATAAGTAGGTCCAAATAGGTCCATATGTAACATAAACAAGGGTTCAGTTATAGAGTTCACCAATTTGGACTTACAAGATGCTCTATGTTGCTTTCCCATCTGACAAGAAACACATACTTCAGGGTTCTCAAAAACCTTTGAAGGTAATCCTCTGACCAAGTTCCCTTTCACCAACTTGTTGATAGCCTTGTAGTTCAAATGGCCAAGCCTTCTGTGCCATAGTTTGGATTCATCAATAGTGGCTTTGGCAAACAGACAAGTTAAATCTCTTTTGGGAATAATGTTCTTTATGTCCACACTGTATATGTTGTCATTTCTAAGGACTTTAAGAAGTACTAATTTATCATCAGGTATCTTATAGTCGGGAGATAAGACAAGACACTCAGTGTCTATAAAAAGAACAAAATTCTTTCTGTCACACATTTGTGAGACACTAAAAAGATTGAACTTTAGTCCATTCACCAAATACACTTTCTCAAAATCCAATTTTCCAGTTCTGATGATGCCTTTACCCACAATTTTACCTCCTTTAGGATCATTCCCAAAGGCAACATATCCACCATCCAAAGCTTCAAAGTTTTCCAAATTGCTTTGGTCTCCAGTCATATGTGAAGAGCATCCACTATCAAAAATGCATTTATCCTTTAGCTCCTTTTGTAGATTGCCCTGCACAAAAAGTAAGAGAATTAGTTTCTCTTTGGGACCCAAGCCATTACTGACTTGGATCTGCCTTGTGCATCAAAGTAGTCAAATTTCTTCAACTGCATTGGTGCACAGCTGTGTCTGAGAACATGATCTATAACTTTAACTTTAGGTTTCCAGACCCAGCAAGCTGAGGCCTTAACAGCATAAAAATGGTTGCCCACAACAGTATCAGTAACAACTTTAGGCAAAACAGCAGAGTCTGCCTTAGCAGCAGAGTTTTCCTTAACAGCAGAATCAACTATGTCCTTCTTTATGGGCCCTTTTGGTGCAATAGGAGAGATAATTCTAGAAGTACCATCTCTCATCAAAACTTCCTTGGGAACCATGTTTCTTTTGGGATGTAGGTGAGTCTTTCTAGCAAAGTTTCTATGGTTCACCCTTGTATATTGGTTCCAAACTGGTTTCTGATAGTAGTAGCACTCATCTTGCAGATGTTCAAAACTACCACAACCATAACATGCCTTTTTAAGTTATTGAAAATCAGTACCTAATCTTTGTGAAACTAGGTTGTTCCAATTTCTCTGGTTTCCTCTAGGCAAGTTATTGGTTTTCTTAGGATATACTCTAGGTGTGTTTTCATACTCAGCCATCTTCCTAGAGATACCTTTACCTAACTTAGGCTTAATAAACTCAACCTTTTTAGCCTTAGGTACTTTAGATTCAACAACAGCAGGAATTTCTTCCTTTTTGTTCTTAGAGGTTGAATCAGATTCCACAACTTCATCATCACTGTCATACTCCCAATCTTCAATAAGGGGTGCATTAGACCACTTTTTCTCAACCTTAGGTGACTCTACTTTAGTTTCACTAGTTTCACCTACAGGTTTGACCTCAGACTCAGGTATGAAAGACAATGTCCTAGTAGGAGGGGCATTGGCACTAAGTTTCTTAGGGTGAGCAACAGCATTATATCCTAGACCACTGCCTGAGTCTGCAAAGTGTCTTCCTATTGGTTTACTGAGAATGTCAGTGGCAAATTGTTGTTTTTCCACCCTAACAATATGTTTTTCAGTCTCACTTATAGCTGAATCTTTAGCCTGTTCAGCCTCTTCTACTTTCCCATAAGGACCTTAATCTCACAATCTTTCTTAATAAGTTCATTTTCTAGAATAGTGATTTTATCTAGATATTCAATTTCAGCCTTTTTATAAAATTTGAGCTTCTCTTCTAAATTCTTTAAACCATATTCATAACTAAGATTGTCTAACTTAAGTGTTTCATTCCCCATTTTAAGGTTTCCATTGCTAGACTTAAGTATTTCAATTGTATCAGAACATGATTTAAAAGAACAAGATGATTCATTGGATACCTCAGAGTCTGATCCAGAGGAAGAGTAGGCCATGAGAGCAAAATGTTGTACTTGAGGTTCTTCATCAGCCACCAATGCATAGTTAGGACCATCTTCAGCATGATCACGCCAGTCATACTCTCCTAACCCATCACATGACACCATAGCAGTAGTAGGATTTGGCTCTTCATCAGTAGACTTCTTGACATTCTCATTGTTCCTTTTTGGTGCTCTGCACTCTCTAGCAAAGTGTCCCTTCTTATGACAGTTAAAACATTCAGCCTTTGATTTGTCAAATCCCACATTCTTGTTCCTTCTGAACTTCATCTCTTTACCAGTTCTTTTAAGAAACCTTCTTGCCCTCATAGTAAGCATTGCAAACTGCCATTGCATATCAATCTCTTCAACATCATCAGGATCAAGTTCATCCAGATCTTGAGGCATAACTGAAGTACTTGTAGTAAGTTCAGCCAAATAAGCACAAATAGCAGCATCACTGATGGTGTTGGTGTTGGTAGAGTCAGCAGTAGAGACATGTGAACCAGCAGCAGGAACAAAAGTACCAGTAGCAGAGTGCTGTTCTTGATGACTACCAGAATTCTTGTTGCTTGAGGAAACAAAAGCAAGATTGTTTGTGGTAGAAGATGAACTTGACAATCCCTTGACTTCAGATTCATATACTTTCAAGTTGTTATACAGATCATCCAAAGTCATCTTCTCAAAATCTTCCTTGTGCCTCCAAATCACTGTGTGAGTGTTCCATTCAGAAGATAGACTTCTCAGAAATTTTAGATTGATGTCTTCTTGAGATACATCAATCTTCAATAGAGCCATCTGACTGGTCAGCTTATGAAGTCAATCATAAGTTCCCTCAATGTTCTCAGAACTCAAAGTAGTAAAAGTTTCAAACTGATGCTTCAGTAGATTCTTTCTTGATTTCTTGGTAGCTTCATTCCCACCAAATCGAAGTTCAATTGCTTCCCATAAATCCTTAGCAGACTCAATATGATTAAAACTTAGTTGATAATCATTAGGTATTCCCATCATGAGAATACTGTGAGCCTTGACCTCCAATCTTCTCTATGCTTTCTCTTCACTTGTCTTAAGAGTCAAGACTGATCCAGTAGCAGTCTTGGCTGGCTGACTATCGCCATGAAGAACAACTTCCCAAAGTGAGTAATCAACCATTCTCATGTATTGTTGAATTCTCATCTTCCAGATCTCGTACTCTCCAGTCTTGAGCATGGGAACTCTTGATGCAGTAACCATGTGTGTTGAATCGGATTCCATTGCTTACTTTGATGATTAACAGATCTTGTATTCAGTAATTCTTCTTGGTACCAGTTTCTAGATCACAAGCTCTGATACCACTTGTTGATCCCAGTTGAGCTTCACGATCTTATTAATTACTTTAGATATAAACCTAAAGCAATCGGTATAGAAACTGATCATGAGTTGTATATCAAATATTATGCGGAATTTAATATTTGATCTTAAGAAGAATTAAACACAAGAGAATTATCAAACAACACTTCAATATATTAATACGATTGCTCGATAGCAATAGGGTTACAAGAAACCTTGAAGTGTAAAACAATAACGATACGTATATCTAACCTAACCCTAGATCCTCCTTTTATAGCGTAAGGAGTCCTAGTCGGTTTACAAGACTTTCTATACAAGAAAAATATCCTTACGTATCTTTTCCAAACTTATCTTAACAAACTATACATATCTAATAAGCAGCAGAGTAACTAGTCTAGCAGCAGAGTCTTCATGGGCTAGCAGCAGAGTTACACTTTGCTTATTATCCCAATCCAGCAGAGTTACAAAACAGCAGAGTTATAGTCTAATCAGCAGAGTCACTGAACTAATCAGCAGAGTTACACTTAGTGTATTTCTCGAACAGCAGCATCTTTAGACCCAACAAAGAGGATAGAAAATGATATGAACACAAGTAATAAACACACCAAATATGTTCACATAAGCACATAGTCATGAAAAATCATTTAATAAGCATAAGAGAAATGATACAAAGAAGGTCAAATCTATAAAAACTAAGAAAATGATCTTAAAATGAAAAATTCCTATTGACTAAAATAAGGCCTAAGACTAAGGATAGTGAGACCACTTATGCTAGCATTTTAAGGTTTTTCGGGAAGGTTAGGTTTGGTGACTTCATCAAGACGTTCAAGGAGATGGTAGAACATGAAACGTACTTCATCACGTAGTTCATGAAATAAGGTTTGTACATGTTGACAACGATGACAAGTATCATTGTGACTTGGTTCTAAGAGAGAATGTTGTGGAAGTATGTTTGAGGTGAATAGTTCTTGAGGAGGTTGTGGATGTACCATGGGTGTTGGTAGAGAAGTATGTGTGGGTGGAAGTGTGTTATGTTTTGGTTGAGGTGGTTGGGATGGTTGATATCTTCTCATAACCCAAAATGGGTCATTTGAGGGTGGACGATAGGAAGGAAAGTTTGCTATAGGTGGTGGTATGTTAATGTCAACATCTAGGTGATGAGATGGTGGTTGAGTTGACATTCTCTCAATGTATGAGAATGTTGGTAATGGTGGTGGATTAGAGGATTTAGGAGGCAAGTCCTCCAATGAGTTAAAGTAGAGGTGAGGTGATGAATGAGGTGTGGTGAAAGAAAGGATTATAGGTTCAAGAGGTGAGGTTTGTATAGGTTGAGTTGAGATAGGTGTGCTTGGTAATGTAGGTTCAATGGGAGGTGTTGGCTCAATTGGAGTAGGTTGTGGTGAGGTTGTTTTGGTAGAAGCAAGTTGTGGTGGAGTTGGCTTATTTGAAGGAGGAGTTTGGATCTAGTTTGAGAGAGGTGTTCTACTAGAGGGTGCTTTGATGGGTGAGGCTTCGGTTGAGGATATTTCATACACGATTCGTGCGGTTTTACTTGGTGGACTCCTAATGGATGAACTTGCACTTGGTGCTTTAGTCATATTTTTAGGTAGGTTTAGAAGGTGAGTTTACAGTAGAAGATGGTTTGTTTAGGTGTGGTTTGGAAGCACAAACACAAGTGGTTAAAATAGTGAATGATCAAGTATTGTAATTAAATCCTAAACCACTAAAATCCTTTGAATTGTAATGATATATATGCACCAAGGTCAACTACAGAGATACAATCTTCTAGGAGATATATTAAAGGCAATGTGGAGTGTTTGAGTGGATAAAGTTGAGTTTTGGAAGGTTTTACATGATCAAACATGTGTCTGTTTGCCCGAATCCAGCGGATCCTTTTCTAAAGGGATCCGGATAGCTTTAGCTGAGGGATCCAGCTAACAGATCAGGTGTGAGGGATAAATGATTATGATTAAGCTATTACAGCCCTATATTTCCTAGTGTAATGAGTGTGAGAAGGTGTCTTAAATGTGAAAATCCTGAGAGGTTTAAGACTAATGATGAGGGGTTGCCATTAATGGTCTTTAGTAAGGAGAAAGGGATCTAAAATAGGTTAATAAGTGAATATGGGTTAAGAAAGTTATACCACAAAGTGTTAATTGTATGTGGGTTGCAGGGAAATGTTATATGAAAATTTTAAAAATTCTTTAAAAATAAAAAAAATTAAAAGATTGGTTTTAGGGCATTTTGAGGTAGATTTGGTGGAAATAAATTTGCTAAAAATTTACTTAAATTATAAATAAGTGAAAAATGATAAGAGGGGGGGGGGTGATGCAAGAAGTGGTACTGAAAAATGGTGGTTATTATGAAAATGATAAATCATAAATATCTCGGAAGAAACTTAAGTAAATCCTAAGAGATCAAAAGAGCTACTAACCTCAAATTCAGCTCAAATGTATCTAACAAGAGATGGATAACTAGCGTACTAATGTTAGAATGGTTGAGTGTGATGAGAGGTAGTGTAAATTTTCACTCTGTATGCCCGGATCCTTTCTAAAAGGGATCCGGCTAGTTAATACTAAGAGATCCGGCTTCTAAGACTATTTTTTTGACAGTGGGCTTGTAGAAGTTTTCTTATAGGTCGAATATAAAATCTAATTATTCGGGCAACATTTATATAAGGATATACGTCTGGTAGAGCACATAGTAAACTCATATAAGCATTAAAGTGAGACCAAGCTTACTATTAATCGTGAATTTTTAAAAAGGATTACAATAAGTATGTTTAAATACTGATCATACTTAGTTGAAAGTTTATTCCTATCTTTGATCTAATTTCCGTTATTTTGCTCATTTTCTTCATTTGTTGGATCATCAAACGGTGAATAGTTGGAAGCAGATTCTGGAATAAAGAAGGATGATATATAGGCCTTGTCTAAAGGCATCATCACTTTATTGACAAGGGAATATTGAGGCCCTTGAAAGTGTGGATGAAAGTTCATGAAGTGATTATAGAGGCGAGTTAGGAACATCCCATAAGGTATAAGTTTGTTCTTATTCCCATTGAGATGTACAATTTGCTTAGCGAAGAAGTAAGCGAGATTGTATGGTTGTTGAGTTAGAAGACAGTAGATCATATGAGCACAACACGCCGGAAGTTGCTCACGATTTCCCTTAAGACTCCAAACATTTTCACGTAAGATAACCGCCATAGGTTTCAGCTCATGGCGAATCTCAAGTGTGTCAATTATGTCTAGAATAAGATGAGTTAGTTCTTGTGGAGAAGGTATGTATGAACAGTATGGACTATTTTCTTCACGGTAGTTAAAGAGGGATTCAAGAGACCAATCTTCAGTGTAGGCACATTGCTCATATCCTGGGATTCGAAAGATGTTAGCAAATTGCTGAAGAGTTAGAACAACCTTATGGTTTTTGATTGAAAACCAAAGTGAGAGAGAACGATCCTCGTTACGTACGAGTTCGACTTGACGGAAGAATTCTAACACAAACCGTGGGCAAATTGGTTCGTTAATGGTGAGGAGACAATCAAAGCCTATGGTGCGGAAACATGTGTTGATGTCTCTGTCAAAGATAAGAGAAGAGTCAACAACACGACCCTCCTGAAGGAAGCGGGTTTCAAGATTATTAAACCCACGAACATGGTTGCCTGGAGTGTATGGTTCATGAGAGATATCTGGGATGTAGATACTGGTGTCTCGAAAGTCGAAATCATATTCGTGAGACATATTGAAACCTATGTAAGTGGTTTTAAGAGGATTAATTATGTATTAAAATAATATCCATATCTTTGGAGAATTTTTAATAGAAATTTTAAAGAATATTTCACACTTCCATTAAGAGTTGAGATAACCACGAGGGTTAAACTTATTTGATTGCCTTTTGTATTAACAATGTAATGCTGAAAGTGTCCTACATGTGAGAAGATCTTTTGAGAATATGAAGAAAAAAAAATCTTTTGTTTGTACATAATTTGATATGTATATATGTATACGTGTAGATATAGAATTAGTTTGAGTGTTTGTGATTTATGCTAGATAAATCTTATGTGATGGAGATTACCCTTGTATATTGATATTTTGATAAAGAGCTAAATCCTTTTGTAGAAAGTTTTTAATAATATGTAAAAAAAATGACTTTAGGATCTTGAGATTAAGGAAGACGAGATCCTAAACTGAAAGAATATGTTTATTTGGTTGTTTGAAAAAGAGACGAATGACGTGAGATGATAGACTGATGTCTGTTAAGCCGGTTCTTCCGGATCCATTCTAAAATGGATCCGGCCCGTTATAATAAAGGGATCCGGGGAAGACTGCTGATACAGAGATGTTTTTTGGAGATCTAATATTAAGAATATATGGTTTTTGATCCAAAGTAATTGGAGCAAGAGTTTGAGAAGTTTAAGCGAGAGAATACTTTTATTCCATTTTCTTTAGTGCTCGAGACAGATAACTGAAAAATGATGAATAGATGTGAAGTAGAGAAGTAAGAGAGAAAATAAGTTGTCATGAGATAATTTGGGATGAGGATGAATAATACAAGTTTGATTGACGTGAAAGATTTTTCTTGTGACGACTTAACCCTTTTATTGAAAAATGTAAGTAGAAGGTTTTTGACTAGGAATGAATTGATGGAAAGGAATAATATTCCCGACCATTAGAAAAGACACGAGAGTTTGTGAAGAGAGGTCTTAAAAA
Source organism: Artemisia tridentata subsp. tridentata (assembly GCA_021014915.2). Taxonomy (NCBI): domain Eukaryota; kingdom Viridiplantae; phylum Streptophyta; class Magnoliopsida; order Asterales; family Asteraceae; genus Artemisia; species Artemisia tridentata. Next base: position 121,252,374 of record CP139509.1, read on the forward strand.
AATGTGATTAGCTGTATAACACATAATCCATGAAGGTATGGCACTTAGGTGATGCACACCAAGTTTTATGATCAACAGAGATGTCTTTTTAGAAAAGAGGTTATGTATATGTTAAAACATTTTTTTAAAGAGAAAAACATGTATGAATCCAACTTTTAACCATAATAAATTAGCACATTTTTAGAGAATTAATTTTAATTAAGAAAACATACCTTTGGTATAATCTATTAATATTGTTTTTGAAACCATAGATGCGAAGTACTTCAGAGGCATCTTTTAAGCAACCTTTACCCTTGTTAGCAAAAGAGTCAAGCGACACTATGGATTCTTTTTTAGTGTGTATACTCCATTTTTCCTTTAAAATGATGAAGTTTTCGAAGAAACCTAAACTGGAGATTTCTCAAGAGGATTTGTTAGAGACAAGATGGAATATCTGTAACCTCTCGTAATTTTCCCTATGAATAGTGAATGCTAATAAATGATTAACGAATCATTTCGTTATTTAATAACCATTTTTACTGGTAACAAATTTTTTTTTATTATTCATGCTATACTAGTTTTAATCACAACGATATTGTGATTACCATTTACCTAGAAACGATGCTTACACATGAACCTTGATAGTCTAAAAATCGCGAAGTTACATAAAACAATTAACGTTTAATACTTAATGTTTATACATTTCGTCAATTAACCAAACGTGATCAAATACATTCCCAAGCTCACGAAAATTTTCACGAATACTCATGAACTATATTGGGCCTCGACCCAATACCCAAATGGACTGTTAGACTCATTGGGCCTCAGCCCAATAATTCGGCAAACCAAAACCCACAAAACGAACCCTTAGCATTATTATTTTCTTTCATTTGGCCTAGCCCACCAAGCAAGCCCAAAATGAACCAAAGCCCTAAATTTCATATATACACTTCGATTTGGCTGCTCAAGGACCGATCACTTTGGCCATTATACACAAAATCTAACTTAACAACAATATAAATATTTTACACGACTCAATTCTCAACCTAACTGAGAATCGAGTGAAGCAAACATCACTCCCTAACTCGACCATTTACCTACTTAAAATCTATCAAAGCTCAACGCACTTGTCGCATTGTGAACACAACCCAAGTTTCATGTTTTGGCCTAGTTGTGTCTCGTATAACTCTCAACTCGACCCAACATATATTTTGGCTAACCAATAAATTCGAACGAGCTCTTATTGAATATACGATCCATCAAACAACCCTACTTCTATTTTTGGTCAAGTCTAAATGTGAGTTAGACCCATGAATACTCGACCAAGCCACAACCATAAACCAATATTTAAAAACTTTGATTTGTCTCCTTGCTTTTGGCCCTTAACTGCCGACTAACACAACACAAGAAAACATCATTTCCACTCATGCAATAACTCACTGCCACACTCCATCATCATGTGAAATTATCACAATCCCATCTTGAAAACTAGTTGACTTTGAAAACTCCAAACAAAGCCAAGACAAAACCTTATGATTTTATTTTGTTTCCTTTCTTTTGTTCGAACTAGCACAAGGAGGATTCATGCTACTTACTCTCTACTTTCATATTGCACATGCTAATTTCTAAACTCCCTATAAATGCATGCATGCAATTCGACTAAACATGCACACCAAAAACATATCACATACAAATAATTTCTAAGTCTTTAAACATGCTGATCACGCCTAGCTTTGGCACGAATTGAGAGGGTTCGAGTCAAGCAACGAGCCACATTTTACTCGACCCTAAATCCTTGAAGTACCGAGAATCGAGCTACACAATTCTTTCGGCCTAACTCAGTCTCGACATAGTGATACGCCCCACCTTTTGAGGTGAAGTAAGCAAACTTCGAACTTTTTCTCATATTATATATTTTTATGAATTTCATTTCTATCGCGAACCATCATTCACTTTGCCAAAATATTTCGTTAATTATATTAACAACACATATATGTTATTCGACATTCTAAATGTTGGCCATACTATTGATCGAGAACAACTACCATTCGAATCTTATATAAAAATATCAACGATAAAAATCACACGTTTCTAAGTCATGTTGGACACTTTCGAAATTTATAAAACACTTAGAATATTTTGGAACATGTAAACTGTTTTTTTTTTCAAATAAGCTAAGTCACGTTAGCTTTGCACTTGTATTTTCTTATCTCGACACACAACGCATACATTTTATAGCTCGACCTGATAGTCGAGCTACCAAACTAACATATCATGTATTTCGTTCGGCCTAGAAAACGTATCATGAACCTCGTTAAACCCCAAAGTAAAGCACGTACGCAACAGATTCTAAAACTAAAATATGAAACGATGGGCTTAAAAACCCAATAAGCCGTTTACAAGCTTTTCGTATAAGCTGTTCATATAAGCACTCTTGTTATATTTTTACAACCCTAAAATGAGCCCGTAACCAAGCCCAAACCCCCTCTAAACCCAATGGATCGCAAACCCATAATGGGCCATAACTTCGACTCGTTAAAAGCCCATAAGCTTAAGAATAAGCTCTCGACAAAAATAAGCAGTTTATATAAGTTACAAAAGCTGTTTTTAAACTTATTTATGAAATAAAAATAGTAAACTTTGATTTTTATAAATTTTGGACTTGTTTTGCAAAAATTTGCTAACCGAAGGACTAAAACTGCCAAATTGGAAACTTAAGGTAAAACTGTCATTTTGATATCTTGTGATGAAAACTGTAAATATAGGAACTTTTGAGTATAAAAATGTAAATATTAAAAGTTTTAGATTTAAAATATAAATAAAACTTAACCGAGGACTAACGGTGCAAAGATTATGCCGTTAGGGTATAAAATGCAACTTTGTAAAAACCCAAAGGTTATTTCTGAATTTATACTTGTAATAATATTTCACGAACCCAAAACCCGAAACAAATAATTTTGGTCTCACAAATCGACATTTTGCGTCACATTTTATAATAATTATATACGTAGTTATATAACTTATAAACTTTTATATACGTAATCACTTAATATTTAACGCGTAGCATAACTTATCATAAATCAACCTTGATTTATAAACAACGATCTCTTTAGCCAAACTTATATACTTCAACGAACGAACACAGATCCCAGAGTTATATATATATATATATATATATATATATATATATATATATATATATATATATATATATATATATATATATATATATAGTGTGACTTTCAAACGAGAACCATTTTATCCGCAAGAACTGAGAGAACCACCAAAAACATACATGCACGCCTTCAATAATTGTATTTTTGCACATATGTTTTCAAAACAACACATATGTTTTAAAAAAACCATAGTTGTTCTAAAGAATTTGATAAGAAATTCGAAATACAAAAATTTTCTTTGAAGGTGTGCATGTATGTTCTTATAAGACGTGCAACGACAATATTGCGGCCGTGTGTAAGGTTTTTGTGAAAAAAGATGATGAGTTCATAATGATATTGAAGAACATATGTGGATGTTTATGATTATTGATGATTTGCATGTATTTTTATTTTATTTTAAAAGGCGTGCATGTATGTTTTTGGTGGTTCTCTCAGTTCTTGCGGATAAAATGGTTCTCATTTGAAAGTCCCCCTATATATATATATATATATATATTTGATCTTTTAAACATGCATATTCTTAACGTTACAAATAAATTACCAATCGATAAATCCTTAAACGTTATGATTCGCGATAAACCAAACTTAGACTATCAAACCACTAAAACTTGCCATATACTATCTAGGTCGTGTGTTGAAGCCGTTTTCTTTCATCGTTTGAGTACGATACTACCACCACTACTGTACTACTAAGGAGAGTTCATAGCCCACACTTAAACTTTTAAATCTTTTGTGGGGAGATACATGCTACAAACATGAACACAAACTTTTTGTATGCTATGACTGATGTCATTATTGCTTAAGTAGCTATTGCCAGAAGTCCCTCTATCATGAACCTTAATCACTTGCGAGTGAACGTAAATAGTTGTGAATAGATCTATTTGGGACTGACAATCCCCGTTTGGGTCTGCTAGGATGAGCCACCCAGGCGCACTTTATTTGAACAAACTTATGGGTTATTGGCAAATACCCATCCCGAGGGCCTATATACTTTACATCATTTTTTATGCCTGTTAAGCGTTGCGTGTCATGAGCTTAATGCAATAACAACTTGATTTTAACTTGTTTAATTGTAATTCGATGCAATTAACACTTATACTTTGTGTTCAACTATTAAACTTAAACCTATGAATATCACTCAACTTTTGTTGACTTTTAGCATGTTATCTCAGGTAACTAAAGGCTGGAACTCAAGGCACGGAGTGGGCACTAAACCCGGCACGGGTTCTAAATAAATGTTTTATCATTCAAACTTAAATAAACATGTTAACTATGAAACATCTTTGTATCTCAAATACTTGTGTTTTGAATGATAAACTTAAAACGTCTTTTTTAAGTCGTTTTCTATGGTTATGACTGTGATCCACTACGTAACACCCAATTAAGTCTTCCGCTGTTGATATCCGAAATTGGGGGGGGGGGTGTTTACAGATTGGCATCAGAGCTCATGGTTATAGAGAACCAGATGTATTTTAAACATTGGACTATAACTACATTTTTAAAACGGACCATTGTAAAGAAAAACCACCTTATGCCCTCCGTGCCTACACACTTCCAACATTTTTAGGATGTTGCTTACTATACGAGTTCTTAACAAAGTTTAACATATTTATGATTATGTTAATAGCTTACATTTACTATTCAGGATTATTACAGTACTATGTCTTCGAAACCCCATCCTATCGCTGTATCATCTGATTTAGAGAATGAGGATCCTATGCCATTCACCTCAGACTTTGCTACGGCAGCTATACCGATGTCACCTGCTACTAACAGGTACATGGAAAGCCAGCAATTTCTACCGGCATCCGACATGGAGACTTCACCTCCAGCATCACCAATCCCATCACCTGGCCCGATTCGCCAGCATGGACGAGTGCGACAACTCCAGCCATATGAACCAGAACCCTTTGGCCAGCTTTATCGACAACCCGGAGAAGGTCATGTTCGCAAACACACTCCCCAGAAACGGGTACGTGCACCAACATCACTGATCATACCACCACCAGTCCCACTCATACCAACTCCGACTCCAGTGATACCACCACCCCCAGCTCCTGAGCATTCCAGGACACCACCACTTACACCACTATCTTCAGTTCCACCACCTACTATCTTCTATCACCAGACCACCACTATTCCATTACCATCCTCTACTCCACCCCTTGCTTCTCCACCCTCAGCTACTCTCAGTGAGCCTCTGCTACCTTGCAAGAGGACATACCGTTTGGTTCCATCTTTATCAGACCCCTATGCCCAGGTCAGAGATGAGGCCACAGTTCGCACCGGGACCCACAAGAGGGTCGATGCTCGCCGATGGTCTTTCTTGCTACCGATCATCCATCACTGGAGATCCCAGGAAGGAGCACCGAGAGCTATGGAACTAGGAGAGAGTTCGGCTACAGCTACTTCGAGGATTCTACCGGTTAACAGAGAACCCATCCATCACACCCTACCCCTACTGGCAGCTAGATTAGTCCGACATGAGGATCGTCTTGACGACATTGTAGAGATTCTTGATGACTTACCACTCGAGCAGATTGACACACTTGGGGAAGAAGTGGAGAACCTTGTGATTGGTCAGTTGGCGATGGAGACAGTCTTCGATCAAGTAGGTACTAGTTTAGAGGAAGCCATTGAGACTATTTCTATACTAGGAGAGGCTACTACTTCGATGCAGACAGTGATTGAGACACTAGACTCTGAGCTTGACCGGGTTAGCTCTCAGGTTCTGATTCTTAGACTTATGGTTGAGGATTCCCAGGCTAGGGAAAGAGCTCGAGACCAGACAGTGGAGACCTTGATGGCAGTGATTGCAGATCTTCAGCGCCGCTTAGATGGTGCACCAGGAGGACCATAGATCAGGGATGTGTCAGTATAACTAAGAGATGTCTTAGTCTACCAATGTTGTATTAATAAAGAATCTTGTATCTTTATGTTTTGTAAAACAAATCGAACAATTTATTAATCTTATGTTGTGTGGATGTATTATATTGATGTTGATTTATGTATTCCATGGTTGTTTCTTGCATATGCATTATGATTCGCCATATATTGTCTCGTGAAATGTTGGTTCATATAGTGCAATTCAATCATTTATGTTCTCATGTGTGTTGTGATTTGATTCAGACATGTCGTGAATGTATTTATGATATGATATTTGTTGTACCTACAGATATAAACCAGAATTATTATCCTCATAAACCCAAATTGTTGTGGTTAATATTATATTATTATAACCCATATTCAATTACCTTACAATTTATTCTAACCTAACGTGATCATTATGAAATTTCTAAAAATATGATCTTGCAATATTGATAGAACTATGGCAAGTACAAGGAAAGCAACCTCAGCCGCAAATCATGAAAATTCAACGGCTACGCCTACTATGACTCCAGAAGCTATCCAAAAAGCAATCACTGACGGTGTAAATGCAGTCTTGGCAGAACAGGCGGCAGCAAATGCTAGCAACAGTGGCACTAGTCTACCGACAGGAGAAAGTGCAACAGCTGCAAACCGCAAGTGTACCTACAAGGATTTCATGAGTTGTCAACCAACTTCCTACAAAGGTAATGAAGGAGTAACTGAACTTGCTCACTGGTTCGAACGATCTGAAACTGTTTTTCAGAGAAGCGGTTGTACCGAGGACAACAAAGTCATTTTCGCTACTGGAACTCTCATGCAAGATGCTTTGTCATGGTGGAATGCTACAGTCAAATCCATGGGAATGACAGCAGCCTACCAGCTCACTTGGACTGAGTTTAAGACCAAGATGCTGAAGAAATATTGTCCCCGTTCTGAACTAAGAAAATTGGAAGATGAATTCCACCTATTGGTAGTGAAAGGAATTGATCTTAAAACATACAACAGGAGATTCCAAGAGCTTAAAATACTATGTCCTACTGTTGTACCAAATTTCGAAAAAGAACTGGAGAAGTATATCGAAGGGCTTCCCCGTAGTATTGAGGGAAATGTCACTTCATCAAACCCGCCAACTCTGGAGGCAGCCATTGAACTTGCTCAAAAACTAATGGACCGAGAGGTCAAGTACAACAATGAGCTCAAGAGAAAGCTCGATGACAAAAGAACCACTCACCACCACAGTAACAATAACCACCGCAACAACAACTTTAACAACAACAACCATAGAAACAATAACCCGTATCATCAAAACCGAAACAATCGTCACCATCAACAGAACCAAAGACAAGAAACCGCCAAAGCCTATGCTGCTACTGAAGGAAAGGGATACCAAGGTCAGAAATCCCAGTGTAACAGATGCAAACTACACCACAGTGGACCTTGCACAATCAAATGTTTGAAATGCCAGAAAGTGGGTCATCAGACAAAGGATTGCAGGTATCCCGCTACTGGTAGTAACCTACAGCCTGTAACTCCAACTTGCTACTCCTGCGGAGAAGTAGGTCACTTCAAGAGCAGCTGTCCGAAAGGAAATGGTCAGCAAAACAACGCTCGAGGAAGAGCATATGTGCTAAAGGAGGAAGATGCCCCACTAAACCCTGACATTGTCACGGGTACGTTCGTACTCAATCAACATAGTGCTAGGGTATTATTTGATTCTGGAGCAGATAGAAGTTTTGTGTCAACTACGTTTGCTCCTTTGCTTAACCTTACCCCTTCCAAACTAAACACCACTTTTGAAATTAAAATGGCGGACGGAAACCTAATTGGCACCGACACCGTAATTTGTGGTTGTACCATAATCCTACAAGACAACCCTTTTCCCATCGACCTCATGCCTATTCAGCTCGGTAGTTTTGACGTAGTCATTGGTATGGATTGGTTATCCAAACACCACGCTAGAATACTCTGTGAAGAGAAAGTTGTGCATATTCCACGTAATGGTGAAACTCTTATTGTCCATGGTGACAAAAAATAAAACTCGATACGGTATCATCTCATATATCAGATTGATGAAATACATGAATGAAGGATGCCAAGCATTCATGGTTCATGTAACGGAAAACAAATCGAAAGATAAACGAGTTGAAGACGTTCTGATCGTTAAAGAATTCCCAGAAGTATTCCCCGAAGATTTACCCGGTCTTCCACCTCCCCGTCAAATAGAATTCCAAATTGAACTAGTGCCTGGAGCGGCACCTGTGGCGAAAGCACCTTATAGGTTAGCGCCGTCTGAAATGAAGGAATTGTCAGAACAATTGAAAGAGTTGTCTGATAAAGGTTTTATCCGACCCAGCTCATCACCTTGGGGAGCTCCGGTTCTATTCGTTAAGAAGAAGGACGGATCTTTCCGAATGTGTATTGATTACCGGGAATTGAACAAACTCACTTTAAAGAATCGTTACCCACTACCTAGGATCAATGACTTGTTTGATCAATTACAAGGATCGAGTGTATACTCGAAGATCGACCTAAGGTCAGGGTACCATCAGTTAAGAGTTCGAGAGGAGGATATTCCCAAGACAGCTTTTAGGACGCGTTACGGACATTACGAATTCCAAGTAATGCCATTTGGTTTAACTAATGCACCTGCAGTGTTCATGGACCTAATGAACCGAGTGTGCAAACCATACCTGGATAAATTCGTAATAGTATTCATAGATGATATTCTAATCTACTCACGCAACGAACAAGAACATGCCGAACATCTAAAGATTATTTTAGAGTTACTCAAAAAGGAACAATTGTATGCCAAGTTCTCCAAATGCGACTTTTGGATTCGAACTGTACAATTCCTTGGGCATGTTATCAACAGTCAAGGCATTCATGTAGATCCTGCAAAGATTGAGGCCGTCAAAGGTTGGACATCTCCTACAAATCCCACAGAGATACGCCAATTTTTAGGTCTAGCCGGTTACTACAGAAGATTTATTGAAGGTTTTTCAAAAATCTCAAAGCCTTTGACCGAATTAACTCAGAAGAACAAGAAGTATATCTGGGGAAAAGAGGAAGAATCAGCTTTTCAGTTATTAAAGAAAAAGCTCTGTGAAGCACCAATATTAGCACTACCTGAAGGAAGTGAAGACCTCGTAGTGTATTGTGATGCCTCATATCATGGTTTGGGAGCTGTGCTGATGCAACGAAACAAAGTGATAGCTTATGCCTCGCGACAACTCAAAACGCATGAAGCAAACTACACGACTCATGATTTGGAGTTAGGAGCAGTAGTATTCGCCCTTAAGTTATGGAGACATTACCTATATGGCACCAAGTGCACAGTATTCACCGACCACAAAAGTCTTCAGCACATCTTAGATCAGAAAGAACTGAACATGAGACAACGTCGCTGGTTAGAGTTACTTAGCGATTATGATTGTGAAATCCGTTATCACCCAGGAAAAGCCAACGTTGTGGCAGATGCATTAAGTCGGAAGGAACGACTGAAACCTCTTAGAGTCAGATCATTAGGAATAACCATTCGTTCGCCCCTGCCCTCACAAATACTCATCGCTCAATCTGAAGCTCTTAAGGAAGAGAACCGACCTAGTGAAAAGATCCACGGCATGCCAGAAAATAAGAATGGTTTTGTGCAAAGAGCAGACGGGATGCTCTGTTTCAAAGAAAGAAGTTGGGTTCCTCTATACGGAGGTATACGTGATCTCATTATGAATGAGTCTCATAAATCCAAGTACTCCATTCATCCAGGTTCCGAAAAAATGTATCAAGATCTCAAGAAACTTTACTGGTGGCCAAACATGAAGGCCGACATAGCCGAGTATGTCGAAAAATGTTTGACTTGTTCAAGAGTAAAAGCAGAATATCAAAAGCCGTCCGGATTACTCATACAACCCAAAATTCCTGTATGGAAATGGGAACGTATTACAATGGACTTTATCACTAAGCTTCCTAAAACATCAACTGGACTTGACACCATCTGGGTCATCGTTAATCGTCTCACCAAATCCGCTCACTTCTTAGCAATCAAAGAAACTGACGAGATGGACACACTCGCAACGCTATATCTAAAAGAAATAGTTTCACGACATGGAGTGCCGATCTCAATCATCTCAGATCGTGACAGTCGTTTCACATCTCATTTTTGGAAGTCTTTGCAAAAAGCCTTGGGAACCAAACTGGATATGAGCACTGCATATCATCCACAAATCGATGGACAAAGCGAGAGGACAATCCAAACCTTAGAAGACATGCTCCGAGCATGTGTTATTGATTTCGGAAAAGGTTGGGACAAACACTTACCTCTAGCCGAGTTCTCCTACAACAACAGTTACCACGCCAGCATTAAGGCAACACCATTCGAAGCACTCTACGGTCGAAAGTGCAGATCGCCTGTTTGTTGGACCGAAGTCAGAGATATACAACTCATCGGTCCCGATCTCATTCATGAGACGACAGAAAAGATAGTCAAGATTAAGCAACGACTGCAAGCTGCAAGAGATAGACAGAAGAGCTATGCCGACGTGAGGAGAAAACCTATGGAATTCCAGATTGGAGACAAGGTTGTGTTGAAAATATCTCCCTAGAAGGGAATGGTACATTTTGGAAAACGTGGAAAGCTTAACCCTAGGTACATTGGTCCATTCAAAATCCTAGAAAGGATAGGACCAGTGGCTTACAAACTCGAACTACCAGAGGAACTTAGTCGAGTTCACGACACCTTTCACGTATCAAATCTTAAGAAATGTTTGTCAGATGAATCTCTTGTAATTCCTTTGAAAGAGATTCGGCTCGACGACAAACTTGTCTTTACTGAAGAACCCGTGGAGATCATGGACAGAGAGATCAAACAACTAAAACAGAACCGCATTCCCATTGTCAAAGTCCGATGGAACTCTAAACGAGGACCGGAATATACTTGGGAACGCGAAGACCAGATTCGAGCCAAATACCCACACCTATTTTCGTAGACACTCCTATCACCTATCTTAGACTAGAATTCCAGGACGGAATTCAGTGTAAGTGGTAGGTACTGTAACCTCTCGTAATTTTCCCTATGAATAGTGAATGCTAATAAATGATTAACGAATCATTTCATTATTTAATAACCATTTCTACTGGTAACAAAATTATTTTTGTTATTCATGCTATACTAGTTTTAATCACAACGATATTGTGATTACCATTTACCTAGAAACGATGCTTACACACGAACCTTGATAGTCTAAAAATCGCGAAGTTACATAAAACAATTAACGTTTAATACTTAACGTTTATACGTTTCGTCAATTAACCAAACGTGATCAAATACATTCCCGAGCTCACGAAAATTTTCATGAATACTCAGTAACTATATTGGGCCTCGACCCAATACCCAAATGGACTGTTAGACTCATTGGGCCTCAGCCCAATAATTCGGCAAACCAAAACTCACCAAACGAACCCTTAGCATTATTATTTTCTTTCATTTGGCCTAGCCCACCAAGCGAGCCCAAAACGAACCAAAGCCCAAAATTTCATATATACACTTCGATTTGGCTGCTCAAGGACCGATCACTTTGGCCATTATACGCAAAATCTAACTTAACAACAATATAAATATTTTACACGACTCAATTCTCAACCTAACTGAGAATCGAGTGAAGCAAACATCACTCCCTAACTCGACCATTTACCTACTTAAAATCTATCAAAGCTCAACGCACTTGTCGCATTGTGAACACAACCCAAGTTTCATGTTTTGGCCTAGTTGTGTCTCGTATAACTCTCAACTCGACCCAACATATATTTTGGCTAACCAATAAATTCGAACGAGCTCTTATTGAATATACGAACCATCAAACGACCCTACTTTTATTTTTGGTCAAGTCTAAATGTGAGTTAGACCCATGAATACTCGACCAAGCCACAACCATAAACCAATATTTAAAAATTTTGATTTGTCTCGTTGCTTTTTGTCCTTAACTGCTGACTAACACAACACAAGAAAACATTAATTCCACTCATGCAATAACTTACTGCTGATGAAGCGAAAAGTGTACCGCTTTTAAGGGGTCATTTAAGCCCTAAATCGTATTTATTTGATCAAATATTGCCCTAAATCGTTCCTTTTGTCATTTTAGGTACTTTTGAGGAGAAATCTGGAAAAGGAGGCATTTTGGACGTTTTTGGAGCATAAAAGTGAAGAAAACGGCAAAGTCTCAAAAATCGGCTGAAAGTTACCTTTGACGGCGTCACATTTAACCCCAGACGGCGTCATGCCTTGGCAAGAAAAGGTGGACGTGAAATTTACTCATGATAAGCCAGTGAAAATACCATGTGAATTCTGACGGCGTCACGCTTTAACTTGATCAAGGGCGTCACGGCTTAAATCAAAGAGGGACGGCGTCACGTTCAAGGTTAGACGGCGTCAAGCCTTGATAAGCCAGAATGGATTTTTGAAGAGCTAAAGAGGGACGGCGTCGAGAAGGTCATCCGGGAACCCTAAAAGCGGCGAGGTGACGGCGTCACACTCCATAACGTGACGCCGTCAGATCCAAAAATCTATATATAGTTTTCTAATTTTTTGTCATTAAAAGAGAGCTTAGTGTGTGGAATTTTGGGAGAAAACCCTAAGACGAATTCAGCTTCCTTTTCAAGGCTTTTTGCCTTGAGATCTTCCATGTTACATTGAAGATAAGTTATCAATTAATCATTCAATATGTCTATGTGTTGTTTGATTTTATCTTATTCTTGTCTTTTGATTAACATGTTAGGCTAAATTTATCTTGTGTTTGCTTAGATCTAATGAAACCTAGCTATTGATTATTGGTTGTTAGTGTGTTATTAGTTGTATTGGATGATTGTTTATCTATGTTAGGCTTAAGAAAACTGGCTAACTTCCTATTCGGTAACTTGCTTGAACGTCTTAAGAAACATGAACCAAATGCGTACTAAAGGTTTTTATGGTTGTATTTAATGCACAAGCGAATTCTAGTGATCCCATGTTAGGAGCTTCCTAGCCGGCTCGACATAGGAGTGAAGTAGGAGCTTGTAGAGTTGGGGAAGTAAGTACGCCACCCCACGAATGGTATTAAGGAATACACCCGTCATCCACGCGACTAATACACACTAATTAACAGGTAAAAGATAGTTAGGGAGTAAGGAAATCTAAGTAAACACATTTCTCTACACATAAGTTTCTCACCACATTTTCATTTTTGTTATTTTATTTTATTTGCATCCGTAGTAATTTTGGGTTAGTTGACTAGCAACTAATTCCGCCCACTCTTTCAAAACCGAGATTTTACTTGCTTTCATAAAAATATAAAAACATAAAAAAGAATCTTCCTCAACCTTTAGACCTATTAGAGTAGTTTTTCATACCTAACGAACACTATTCCCTGTGGAGAACGATCAATCCCCCGTACTTACCACTACACTATACTACATCGGTCAGGTACACTGCCTGGTGGGGTTGTAAGCCTCTTGAGATCCCTCGAGAGGTAAAACCTGTTGTAAGGTTGCAAAACCCACGCATCAAGTTTTTGGCGCCGCTGCCGGGGAATAGTTATTGTTTAGGTTGAATTTTTATTTCTATTAGGTCTACTCACTAGATTCCTTTCTAGTGAGATTTTTATTTTCTTTTTCTAGATTTTCTTTAGTCTATCTATTTTCTTCGTGTCTTTGTTCGTAACCATACCATCCGACATCATGGAAGATGGTAATATCCTTAACCACAACAACCCACCACCATAACAACCACAACCACCTCCTAGAGCCCGCACTTTAGGAGGATATTCCCTAATTTTGGATGATGACCCCCCTAATCTTAGAATCACTAGGAGCCGAAGCTCGATAAAGACTCTTGCCACACCCTATGCTGAACCCGAAAGGGAAATGCATAAATTAAGGCGACTCCACCAAGCGGCTGAACCATCCACGATCAATTTTGATGATGCCCTCTCCGAGGAAGAATCCAATCATCATTCTACACCTCCTAGCCCTCAACCTAATCACGATATGGAAGTTCCCGAAATCCCAATCCCTAAATGTCTCAAGGACTACTCTTCTCCCACCCCTCGTGGTTTTTCCAATGCTATCGTTTTTCCAAATGAACACACGGATGGGGTCTTGCGTGCAACTGATATTTGGCTGGTCCAAAGTGTATGCAAGTTTCACGGATTGAAAACTGAAGATCCAATCCAACACATCAAGGACTTCCTGAAAATAGTGGATACCCTCCATACGGACGGAGCCACTAGAGACACCTCCCGGTTGCGATTCTTTCCCTTCACCCTTCATGAAAGAGCCGGAGACTGGTATAACCAACTTCCTTCCGAATCCATCTTCACATGGGAACAGCTTATCTCAAAATTCTATGAGAAATTCTTTCCCATAGGAAGAACTTCAAAGTTGAGAGACGAAATCCTCCGCTTCCATGTTGGACCAGCAGAACCTATTCACAAATCTTGGGTTAGATTCAAGGATCTAATTAGACAGGTCCCTCATCATGGCATTGAACTCTGGCTTCTTGTCCAAATCTTTTATGACAGTGTCTCCAAAAACGACAAATTAGGCATTAATAATTCATCAAAAGGAAAAATAGCCAAACTAAGCGTTGAGGAAGGATGGAATAGAATTGAGGAATACGCGAATGATCAAGACGATACCTGGGATGAACCCGATTCGATCATGAGCGTTTCCAAGATCATGAAAGAGCCTCCTTTTGCTAGCCGGGTGAGTAGATTGAATGATCAGGTATCTTATCTAGACAAGTCGCAACCAACTAAGCGGTTATCAAACCCATACTTGATCTGTGATCAATGTGGTGGCCCGCATGAAGTGGAGGAATGCGAGGATGATACCACCACCGAACAAGCATGCTTGTCAAGCCACGACATCTTCGATGATCCTTCACTCTTAACTTTCTACCAAAACAATGATTTCACCCCTTGGGGAAATCTTGTGAGAGAAGAGGGAGGAGGAGAATATCCTGACTATAAGGTTAGGAGCACTTTTGAGGATGATCTCGGGCATTTCACGTTTGAAAAGAATCTGCAACTAAATGGTCTTGACAACCTTATCAATAGCCAACAAACCGACGTGAAGGCCAAATTCGCAGAACTCAACGCCACTCTCGACGGCCTTGGCAAACCGCAAAGAGATCCTTTACTCGCCATCACCACTCGTGCTGGAACAACTACTAAGGATCCACCTTACCCAGCTCAACAATCTAACGTCATGGAACCCGACACCCCTCATGAGGAGGAAGGTAATGTGAACGACGAAAATCCCGAGCAAACCCCTCCGGTAACTCCGTCCCCACCTATTTCTGCCAAGCAACCCATTAAAGTCCCATACCCATCTCGCCTCAAGAATCAAAAGGTCGAAAATGATAATAAAAGATTCTTGTCATATTTGAAGAATTCGGTCGTCACCATACCCCTTCTTGATGCATGTTATCATATGCCCAAATATAGTACATACTTCAAGAGGCTGCTCACCAACAGGAAAGGGCTCGAGGGTCTTGTAACCTTAGGAGAAGAATGTTCTGTGGTGACTCAACGAGGGCTACCAAAGAAGGTGGACGATCCAGGTAGTTTCACCTTGCCCTGTTCAGTCGGATCTCTTTCAGTCAAGAATGCTTTAGCCGACTTAGGAGCAAGCATCAATCTTATGCCGCACTCCATGTTCCTCAAGCTAGGGTATTCTGGGTTGAAACCAACCCGTATGAGCATCCAACTTGCCGATAGATCAGTCAAATACCCCTTAGGTATATGCGAGAATGTGTTGGTTAAGGTAGGGAAGTTTAAATTTCCAGTTGACTTCGTCATCCTAGAAATGGAAGAAGATGATCTTGTGCCCATCATTCTAGGAAGACCATTCCTTGCAACTGCTCGTGCTGTTATTGACGTTCATGACGGCAAACTAACCTTACGAGTGGGGGCCGATAGCTTAACCTTCGACATCAAGGACACAATGAATCTTTCTCTCGAAGCAGATAATCAACTGTATTTCATCGAAGAAATCGATGAATTATCCGACGAGATTGACAATTGTATAGATGAACAAATGGAAGCTGGTTGGTTGCGAGATGAAGCTCTCTCACCCATCTTAGAGGAGGAGAAGACTATGGATGTAAATGCAGTCTCCTTCTATCCCAGACAAGAAATCGAACAGCTTGAGCTTCGTAAACCCGAGAACAAACTTAAACCTTCCATCATCGAGCCACCCACGTTGGAACTCAAGGAACTCCCGAACAACCTTGAATATGCCTTCCTTCAAGGAGAAGATCAACTTCCGGTAATCATAAGCTCTTCTTTGAAAAGTGAACAAAAGGATAAACTCTTAGGAGTTTTAAAAAAATATAAAGGAGTTATAGCATGGAGTGTAGCCGATATCAAGGGTATTGACTCTACCTTTTGTACGCATAAAATCCTCATGGAGGAGGATTATAAACCCACCGTGCAACCTCAAAGGCGAGTAAATCCCAACATAAAGGAAGTCGTAAAGAAGGAAGTCATTAAACTCCTAGATGCAGGGCTAATTTACCCGATTTCGGACAGTCCATGGGTAAGTCCTGTACAGGTTGTACCAAAAAAGGGAGGAATGACGGTGGTGAAGAACGATAAGGATGAGTTAGTACCTCAACGAACAATAACTGGATGGCGTGTGTGCATCGATTATAGGAAGTTGAATGATGCAACCCGAAAAGATCATTTCCCTCTCCCATTTATCGACCAAATGTTGGAAAGGTTAGCAGGGCATGAGTACTACTGCTTCCTAGATGGGTTCTCAGGGTATTTCCAAATCCCTATCGCTCCTGAGGACCAAGAAAAGACTACGTTTACATGCCCCTATGGCACCTTCGCCTACAAGCGAATGCCCTTTGGACTATGTAACGCCCCCGCCACTTTCCAGCGTTGCATGACGGCAATCTTCCATGAGTTAATGGAAGACAGCATGGAGGTCTTCATGGATGATTTTTCAGTCTTTGGAAATTCTTTTGATCGCTGTCTTGCTAACCTTGAGAAAATGCTCAAACGTTGTGAGGAGACCAACTTGGTACTAAACTGGGAAAAGTGCCACTTTATGGTGAAAGAAGGGATTGTGCTAGGGCACAAAATTTCAGGAAGTGGAATCGAAGTAGACCGGGCAAAAATTGAAGCTATATCCAAACTTCCCTATCCAACAACTGTTAAGGCAATCCGTAGTTTTTTGGGTCACGCTGGCTTCTATAGGAGATTCATTAAAGATTTCTCAAAGGTAGCTAAACCAATGACTCAGTTGCTCATGAAGGATGCCCCGTTCGACTTCTCTCAAGAGTGCAAGGACGCATTCGATCTATTGAAGCAGGAACTTACCCAAGCTCCAATTATGGTTACCCCTAACTGGGAGTTACCCTTTGAAATCATGTGCGATGCTAGTGATTATGCTGTTGGAGCAGTATTAGGCCAAAGGCTTAACAAACACTTTCAGCCAATATACTACGCTAGCAAAACCATGAATCCTGCTCAAGAAAACTACACTACCACTGAAAAGGAATTACTAGCCGTGGTATTCGCTTTTGATAAATTTCGCCAGTATCTTGTCCTTTCTAAAACGGTTGTTTTTACGGATCATTCAGCTATTCGATATCTTTTCGCTAAACAGGATGCTAAACCACGGTTACTTCGTTGGATCCTACTATTGCAAGAGTTCGATGTTGAAATTCGTGATAAGAAAGGAGCAGAGAATCTTGCGGCTGATCATCTCTCTCGTCTCGAAAACCTCAGCCTCGCTGAATCTGACAAGAGTGAGATTCGGGAAACATTTCCTGAAGAGCAGCTCATGTCAATAAATGATTCTGAACCTTGGTATGCGGATTATGCTAACTACCTGGCAAGTGGAGTCATTCCTGAGCATATGAGCAGGCATGAAAAAAAGAGGTTCTTTAATCAATTAAAGTACTATTTTTGGGATGAACCCTTCTTATTTCAAAGATGTCCAGATCAGGTAATCAGGCGTTGTGTTTCGGAAAGAGAGGCTGTCAGAATTATGAAAGAGTGTCATGCAGGTCCATCTGGAGGACATCACGGAATAAGCACTACTGCACGAAAGGTCTTCGACGCGGGATTCTATTGGCCTACAATATTTCGTGATGTGAAGGGAATGATACAAACTTGTGACGCATGTCAAAGAGCTGGGAATATCTCTAGGAGGGATGAAGCCCCACAGAATTATATACAAGTTTGTGAGGTTTTTGATGTCTGGGGAATTGATTTCATGGGACCATTCCCATCTTCTGGAGGGAATGAATACATCTTGGTGGCCATTGATTATGTTTCGAAATGGGTGGAAGCACAAGCCCTTAGGACTAACGACGCTAGGGTAGTCATTCATTTCTTAAAAAAATTGTTCGCTAGGTTCGGAATTCCGAAGGCTCTTATTAGTGACAGGGGAACCCATTTTTGCAATTCACAAATGGAGAAAGTCATGAAAAGGTATGGAGTCTCTCACCGATTCTCCACTGCTTACCATCCTCAAACCAACGGTCAAGTCGAAAACACTAATAGAGCCATAAAGAGAATATTAGAGAAAACGGTTAATCAAAACCGAAAAGATTGGTCTTTTAAGCTCGATGAGGCTTTGTGGGCATTTCGAACCGCCTATAAGACACCAATCGGGACAACCCCGTTCCGTATGGTATATGGCAAGGCATGCCACCTCCCAGTAGAACTGGAACACAAAGCATATTGGGCACTTAAGGCCTGTAATTTGGATTATACAGTTGCGGGAACAAATAGATTCTTACAGCTCCAAGAGCTCGATGAATTGAGATTAGAGGCTTATGAATCTTCCATTACATACAAAGAAAGGGCGAAAAGATGGCATGACCAACGGATTAAGAGACCCAAGGAGTTTTCAGAAGGGGACAAGGTCTTATTATATAATTCTCGCTTAAAGCTATTTCCTGGGAAACTTAAATCTAGATGGTATGGACCTTTTACCGTAAGGAGCTCCTCTAAAACCGGAGCCGTTGTGTTGATTGACGACGATGATAGAGAATTCACTGTGAATATACAACGAGTCAAGCATTATCAAGAGAATGGTAATGAAATGATCAATGAGGAAGACATAACCTTTGATGAAGAAATCACGTAATGTACGTGACTTTGAGTCTAGCTACAAGACTCGTTAATAAAGAAAAGCGCTTCTTGGGAGGCAACCCAAGCTTTATTTGTTTTATTTGCTTTGTGTGTTTATTTATTTGTTTGTTTGATTTTATTTGTTTCCGTATGTGTGTTTAATTTTTATTATGGTGGCCCATGTAGGTTTATTAGAACACAAGTGAACATGAATCGTAATAATAATAAATTAACATACATATTCGTATTTGTTTGAGTCAAATGCTTGTATCGAGTCATAATGATGTTTTGCAGGATTTCCAGGAAGTAAGGTAAAGGTTTTTCCAGAAATTTTCCGGAAACTTAAAATGAAAATTTTTGTCAGGTCATTTCTGACGGCGTCAGGGGTTATAACCTGACGGCGTCAGATTTAATTTCCAGAAATTTTTGAAAGTTTTGTTTTTAAAAAGTTTTTATTAAAATCTCCAACTTATAATCTCCAGGAATCTGCAAAATTATCATTCCACAAGCATTATATCCTTATATATAGATTTATCCCGCCGATGTTATGCAGGTTTTCGTGTTTGTTTTCTCAGGTTTAACAGGTTATTTTGGACAAGGAGATGTTTATTGAATCAAGCTTTTGGCGATCCATTAGTCATGGAGCTTCAACATTCTCTTTGGAGGAAGATCTAACCGTGTAATTTCACTATCCACCGAGCGAATCAGGGGAGTATTTGATTTCATTCTTTTACTTTTTACTTTTACATTTTGTTATTTGAACATTGGGGACAATGTTCATCTTAAGTGTAAGGGGGGGTAAAAGTACGATTTTTGAGAATACAATTGCGCTTGATTTTTGTTTGTTTAATAGTAGATGTGTAATAAAACTGAGATAAATACCTGTTAGGGTAATTTTAGTGCCAAATTTAAAATTTTTTACAACACTTAGGAGTGAAACTTTGATCTTAATGAGCGTCTCACGAATAGGAGTTATATGACTAGCACAAAAAACCGTACCACTAAAAAATTTTCCACCCCAAATATGTGAGGTTCGCCCCTAGAATTGGTAGGAAAAGCATTTATGCTATGATGTGTGTACCGGTAGCACTTAGATTCTAGAACTTGCGTTAGGACCATTCCAAGGCCACAAGTGAGACTACATTCGTGTAGTTAGATTTACTATATGATAAGAGGCATTAGGATAAACCCATTGTTTTACACATGTGTTTTTGTTATAATTACTTTGGCTACATTGGTCAAGTAATTCTCCCACACCCTTTGCGTTGTACTCATTTTTAGTACACGATACCCCTAGTACACCCCTCAGAGCCTATCTTTTCGTTTCGACCTTTAAGTATTTTACTTAAAGGAAGAATTTGTTACACCCCACTAAAATGTACACCCAAATCGCCTTAGCCTATCTTGTATGCACTCATTTTTAGTGCATTATTGTTACAACATTTGTTTAAACCCAAGTTAATTATCTAATTGATTACATGGTTGCTAAGTCGAGTCATATCCTTGTACATACTGTTTTGGGACGATTGGGACTCATGGGTAAAGTACTAGTGTAATGGAGTAATGGGGAAGAACATCATTTATTACCCCCATATGTGCTAAATGTTTTAAAAGTACTCCAAGTTTTTCAATTATCTTAATTCGAGTCATTAGATTAGTATTTGTAAAGTTATGTAAAAGTTCAAGTGTAAGGGGAATGCAATGCCCTTATGATGCATTATTCTGGATGGTAGGGCAAGAGTGTATGCAAAAAAAAAAAAAAAAAAAAAAAAAAAAAAAAAAATCAAGAAAAATACAAAAAAATGAGAAAATGAAAAAATAAAAAAATAAAAAACATACGGACTACCATCCCGTTTCATTTTATGTTTATGTTTTTGTTTTTGTTATTTCGTTTCTAGCTTAAGATCGAGTCTAGTCTTGACTTAGCAACATTGTATAGTACATGTAATTGATCAAGATCTTTAACTAGCCACCAGTAAAACATCCTTTATCCAACAAAACCGTGTTTTCCTTTTCCCTACACCTAACGTTATAACCCATTTAAAAGCCCTCTTTGATAGTTTATCTTAGGTGCTTACGCCTAGTGGAGGAGGTTTTCGATCCTTTCCCAAGCCTATGGTAATCTATTTGCTATGACAGGTAGTGAGAGATATTATCCGTTTTCATTTATGAGATTTATTTTGATGACACTTGAGAGATGTGAGTATCTAAACACTACTTGTGAGGTGCTAGTTTGTAATCTCCGTGCTTATTATGATTGAAGTGGAACGATTATTTGTTGTAATTACTTTTATGTTTGCATTAAATGACCCCTAACTTGTATTTTGATTAGAATAAAAGCGCATTTGCTTGAGGACAAGCAAATCTCAAGTGTAAGGGTATTTGATGAAGCGAAAAGTGTACCGCTTTTAAGGGGTCATTTAAGCCCTAAATCGTATTTATTTGATCAAATATTGCCCTAAATCGTTCCTTTTGTCATTTTAGGTACTTTTGAGGAGAAATCTGGAAAAGGAGGCATTTTGGACGTTTTTGGAGCATAAAAGTGAAGAAAACGGCAAAGTCTCAAAAATCGGCTGAAAGTTACCTTTGACGGCGTCACATTTAACCCCAGACGGCGTCATGCCTTGGCAAGAAAAGGTGGACGTGAAATTTACTCATGATAAGCCAGTGAAAATACCATGTGAATTCTGACGGCGTCACGCTTTAACTTGATCAAGGGCGTCACGGCTTAAATCAAAGAGGGACGGCGTCACGTTCAAGGTTAGACGGCGTCAAGCCTTGATAAGCCAGAATGGATTTTTGAAGAGCTAAAGAGGGACGGCGTCGAGAAGGTCATCCGGGAACCCTAAAAGCGGCGAGGTGACGGCGTCACACTCCATAACGTGACGTCGTCAGATCCAAAAATCTATATATAGTTTTCTAATTTTTTGTCATTAAAAGAGAGCTTAGTGTGTGGAATTTTGGGAGAAAACCCTAAGACGAATTCAGCTTCCTTTTCAAGGCTTTTTGCCTTGAGATCTTCCATGTTACATTGAAGATAAGTTATCAATTAATCATTCAATATGTCTATGTGTTGTTTGATTTTATCTTATTCTTGTCTTTTGATTAACATGTTAGGCTAAATTTATCTTGTGTTTGCTTAGATCTAATGAAACCTAGCTATTGATTATTGGTCGTTAGTGTGTTATTAGTTGTATTGGATGATTGTTTATCTATGTTAGGCTTAAGAAAACTGGCTAACTTCCTATTCGGTAACTTGCTTGAACGTCTTAAGAAACATGAACCAAATGCGTACTAAAGGTTTTTATGGTTGTATTTAATGCACAAGCGAATTCTAGTGATCCCATGTTAGGAGCTTCCTAGCCGGCTCGACATAGGAGTGAAGTAGGAGCTTGTAGAGTTGGGGAAGTAAGTACGCCACCCCACGAATGGTATTAAGGAATACACCCGTCATCCACGCGACTAATACACACTAATTAACCGGTAAAAGATAGTTAGGGAGTAAGGAAATCTAAGTAAACACATTTCTCTACACATAAGTTTCTCACCACATTTTCATTTTTGTTATTTTATTTTATTTGCATCCGTAGTAATTTTGGGTTAGTTGACTAGCAACTAATTCCGCCCACTCTTTCAAAACCGAGATTTTACTTGCTTTCATAAAAATATAAAAACATAAAAAAGAATCTTCCTCAACCTTTAGACCTATTAGAGTAGTTTTTCATACCTAACGAACACTATTCCCTGTGAAGAACGATCAATCCCCCGTACTTACCACTACACTATACTACATCGGTCAGGTACACTGCCTGGTGGGGTTGTAAGCCTCTTGAGATCCCTCGAGAGGTAAAACCTGTTGTAAGGTTGCAAAACCCACGCATCAAGTTTTTGGCGCCGCTGCCGGGGAATAGTTATTGTTTAGGTTGAATTTTTATTTCTATTAGGTCTACTCACTAGATTCCTTTCTAGTGAGATTTTTATTTTCTTTTTCTAGATTTTCTTTAGTCTATCTATTTTCTTCGTGTCTTTGTTCGTAACCATACCATCCGACATCATGGAAGATGGTAATATCCTTAACCACAACAACCCACCACCATAACAACCACAACCACCTCCTAGAGCCCGCACTTTAGGAGGATATTCCCTAATTTTGGATGATGAGCTACCAAACTAACGCATACATTTTATAGCTCGACCTGATAGTCGAGCTACCAAACTAACATATCATGTATTTCGTTCGGCCTAGAAAACATATCATGAACCTCGTTAAACCCCAAAGTAAAGCACGTACGCAACAGATTCTAAAACTAAAATATGAAACGATGGGCTTAAAAACCCAATAAGCCGTTTACAAGCTTTTCGTATAAGCTGTTCATATAAGCGCTCTTGTTATATTTTTACAACCCTAAAATGAGCCCGTAACCAAGCCCAAACCCCCTCTAAACCCAATGGATCGCAAACCCATAATGGGCCATAACTTCGGCTCGTTAAAAGCCCATAAGCTTAAGAATAAGCTCTCGACAAAAATAAGCAGTTTATATAAGTTACAAAAGCTGTTTTTAAACTTATTTATGAAATAAAAATAGTGAACTTTGATTTTTATAAATTTTGGACTTGTTTTGCAAAAATTTGCTAACCGAAGGACTAAAACTGCCAAATTGGAAACTTAAGGTAAAACTGTCATTTCGATATCTTGTGATGAAAACTGTAAATTTAGGAACTTTTGAGTATAAAAATGTAAATATTAAAAATTTTTGATTTAAAATATAAATAAAACTTAACCGAGGACTAACGGTGCAAAGATTATGCCGTTAGGGTATAAAATGCAACTTTGTAAAAACCCAAAGGTTATTTCTGAATTTATACTTGTAATAATATTTCACGAACCCAAAACCCGAAACAAATATGTTTGGTCTCACAAATCGACATTTAGCGTCACATTTTATAATAATTATATACGTAGTTATATAACTTATAAACTTTTATATACGTAATCACTTAATATTTAACGCGTAGCATAACTTATCATAAATCAACCTTGATTTATAAACAACGATCTCTTTAGCCAAACTTATATACTTCAACGAACGAACACAGATCCCAGAGTTATATATATATATATATATATATATATATGATCATTTAAACATGCATATTCTTAACGTTACAAATAAATTACCAATCGATAAAACCTTAAACGTTATGATTCGCGATAAACCAAACTTAGACTATCAAACCACTAAAACTTGCCATATACTATATAGGTCGTGTGTTGAAGCCGTTTCCTTTCATCGTTTGAGTACGATACTACCACCACTACTGTACTACTGATGTGTGTCGCATGTCGTTGCGGTTTAGCAGTTTTAATGCCTACTCAAGTTTTAAATTTATATTTAGCCGACTTATCAATAACACACACACTTAACGAGCAGTGTACCCGGTCAGTATGAATATAATGGTAAGTAGAGTGTTGATCACTAAGAGTGGAACGTATTATCTGGTTATTCTAATCAGTATTTTAATATATTAAGTTAGCTATACAACCTATTCTAACGCAAGGGGGGTTCAGCCTGAGAGACTGGCACGATTTGGTTGCAATTAAATAATAAACTAAACCAATAGGCACGAATCAGCAAGTAGCACACACGTACACAGATAAATACTCGAGACAATAAGAGGGCTGTCCTTATGATAAGTAGTTTGTCACTTGTTTTATTGCTAGTGTTATATGAAGTGTATAGTTCGATGCAACGCACCGAGATTAAGTCCTTTCTCGTTGGTTCTAATCTTATCGGCGAGTAAACCCTTAATGATTACTTATGACTATCCCGTTTATCTTTCTCCTACTTTTCTACAGACCATAGAATACATAGGCGATCTAATAAACAGGCGAGGGCAGAGGCATGGCGACCCGATCAACGCTCAGCTAGACACAGAGGTTATCAATGCACTAATAAAAGTCACCAAAGACATCAACATATAAACTTTAATTAATGAGAAAGCAGTTTTAAGGGAGTGCAATCTTTCCGTTGTCACATTACACAAGCCACCAATCTTGATGAATTAAAGTTTACTAACACAATAAAACAAAACTACTTAACGAATTAAACACATGCAGCACCTTCTTACAGCTCTTGTATCTTTGATTTGGGTGTGTCTTGTGCTGCTGCCTTGACTGAATTCGTCCTAGGTTTCTGGTCTTCGGTCTTCTGTTAAAACTTCGGAACTCTTAATTCGTCTGGTCTTTGGGGTATTTATAGTTTCTGTCTGAGGGTGAGATGTGGCGCATCTAGTAAGTAGATGCGGCGCATTTACTTAACTTCGCGTGGGGTCCAAGATTATAATATTCATGAATATTCTTACACCGCCAGAAGATGCAGCGTATCTTCGTCTTTGGATGCGGCGCATGTCCTCTTGTATCTTGGATCGTATCTGGTGAAATATTGATAGTGATGCGGCGCATGTGATAAGAAAGATGCGGCGCATCTGGAGCAGATTAGTCTTGATCTTGTCCATTTCAGTAGACTCTTAACTTCTTGCATGTTTTGCTCCATAATTAGTCCAAAATCGCCAAGTTTCACCAAATGCTTGTTTTCAATTGAGAATTACAAAAGTAAACGATTAAGTATCAATCCTCATACATAATATAGTAAAACAAGTCAAATTAATAGGATAAATGATAGTAATAAAATGTACTTATTTGAGTTCATCAAATATCCCCCCACTTGAACTTTACTTGTCCCCAAGTAAACCTTAGAATTAATCTTATGAAAATGTATCCTAAAAATGTTAGGATTTATTTTTATATTTAAGCATGTATTCGTCTTTTGTCACAATCACACAACTAAACACTTAACGAATTAGAAGTAGAATAAAAATATTTCGATAAAAGCAAATCTAATCGTTTAACTGTCCAGTCGTGACGAATATTCTATCATAAGCTTGGCAAGTATACACATCTCCTCCACTAAAGCCAAGGAATAACAAGTCTAAAGCGGTAAAAAGGGTTTTTAGGCTTAAGGGTTAATTATTCTTAATCTCTATCGATCTCAAATTCCAGAAAAGGCGACAAAATCACAAATACATGATCGAATCCACGAACACGATACTTGCAATTGCTCAAATCCTTAACTCGAATAGGCTAAAGATAGGTCCAAACTTCACCAATAATAATATATCAAAAAGGGCGACAAAATCATAAATACATAGCCGAATCCACGACTACGATACTTAAGATTGCTCAAATCCCTAATCTCAATAAATCAAAGGTTTGGTTGGATAAAGAATAATACAGGGTATGGATAATATTTGGGATATAAATTGGTGTAAAATAAAAAATAAACAAAACAAATAAAATAAAATCCTAAGTGTGGTTAATCACTATCCCAACCATCCCATGAATAAGACTCATATCATTGAATAACTCACGCTTTAACACTTGAAACACACGCTTTAGGTAGACACAAATTATACTCAACAAGATCTTAATCAAAGAATAAACCTTAGTTGACGTTCCCATAACTGCCAACTCCCATTCAATCCATAGATATAATATACAACAACTAGTGGTGATATCGACCACTTACATAACTTTACATCGTTGGTTAAAACAAACATCCAACTCTTCTTTTTCTTTTTCTTTTCTATTTTTTTTTTTTTTTTTTTTTTTTTTTTTAGAAACATAAACATAGATGTGTAAAATTTCACCACATCACCAAAACAATAATTCTGGATAATTTTTCCATACTTTTCATGACTTCAGAAATAACGGTAATAGTGAAAGTAGTAAACACACGAAAAATAAACTCAAAGATATACAATATTTACTTTCACTCCAATTGCATTGTGCAATTTCCCGACCTAACCATAGATAATGAATTACGCACGCGAACACAGGTAATGTAAGGAAACACACTTTGCCTATAGCAATTAACCAACCACGGATTTTAATCTACAGGGTAGGCTAAGGTTTAAGGTGTAACGAAACATTTTAAACAAAGGTATAAGAAACGAAAGGAATGGTTCTGAGTGTTTTTCTAGGGGTATCTTACTCTAAAAATGAGAGTAACAAAAGGGTTTATACGGGGGTTAACTAACCAGTGTAGTTAGCTAATATCACATAACATATAAGGCTATTTGGGTGTAATCCTAGAAATTTTACCAATTTAGACAAGTCATTCCAATTATATAAAATAATACTTATTATCGTGGTCTCGAATAGTATACAAGCCAAGTGCTAAAGTTTACAAGTCACCGGCACACTCATAGATTTGTGAATTTTGAAAAATCACAATTTTTGAAAATAACGTCATGTGTGCAGCTATGCAACTTAGACTTTAAACAAAAACATGCTAAAAAATTTTAAATTTTGATATATTAAGCACATTTTAAGCATATTTTGAAAAGTTTAGGACAAGTAAGTGTTAAGTGTTCTAATTCTCCAATCCCCCCACTTAAGTTAAACAACGTCCTCGTTGTTCGTATAAAAGGTTAAAAACTGGAAAATAAAGAATTAGAACAGAAAAACTCCCCTGAGATTTGCTCGGTATGATCCTCCATTTGTATAAGAGCAAAAATCATCTTTCTTGTGGATTAGAACGATTAAGCTTCATATTCGATGTATCCACAGGAAATGCAGGAATCTATAATACCACCAAGGATTCAAAACACACCTAAGATAAGAAAGGTTCAAACTTGCATAATACATTAGTAGTTAGGGAAAAATAAAACATAAAAACTTAAAAATGAAAATCATCAGGTCAGTCGATGCACCGTATCTTATGGAAGAAGATACGCCGTATCGAGCCTGGAATAATTACGGATCAAAATAAAAGATGCGCCGCATCCTTAACCAGGGATGCGCCGCATTAAAATAAACTGATAAAAAGTTTTAAATTCGAAAATAAAAATGCAGAAAAGTAAAATAAGATATGACCATTGCAGGAGATGCGTCGCATCTCAGAATTGAGATGCGCCGTATCCTCTGCGGCCTGACTGACTCGACACAAACAGAAAATTAAAAGATAAATCCGGGTTGTCTCCCGGTAAGCACTTGTCTTTATTCCAGAGTCTTCAAGTTAGACTCACGTTCAGCTCTTTAGTATCGATCATTGAAGGAGTCGGAAACATCGCGCTCCCTCATTGCCAATTCGGTAATATTGAACACTCCTTGCTCGTCCTTGATTTCCACGCCGTTCTTCTTCAGTATCTGTATAAACAAAGTTCTGTCCCTTTCGGGCAGAGATGACAAAATGATAGACGGGAAATTCTTATTATCATATAGGCATAAATAAGCAAGGTGGGGTGGTAGTTCAATAAACATATCATTATTCAAATACGTTTTCTCAACTATTCTCCTACGTTTGTTAATTACTACGCAATCATACCACTCATCATCGGAATCATTAACAACATCGCGTCTAAGTTCGGTAGGTACATTTAGGTCAATAAATTCCTCAAAGTTCTCATCATTAGGATTAGTTGAGTTGTTTTGAATCAATGTTTCCCCCATAAGCCTAGCTTCAAGATCTAGGTCCATACGCTCTCTTAATCCTAGCATGTAGACACCTCTAATTATGCTTTTAATAGGATCTTGGCACTTATAGACCAGTTTATTATTCTCTACCCTTAATGAGATTTTTCTTTTAAACACATCAATCTTAGCATGGGCAGTAGACAAGAAAGGTCTTCCAAGGATTAAAGGAACCTTAACATCCTCGGGCATATCTAAAATAACAAAGTCTACAGGGAAAATAAACTTCTCAATCTTAACTAGCACATTATTAGCAATCCATTCAGGTCGTTTTACCGTTTTATCAGCCAATTCAATAAGTAACTTAGTTGGTGCTAATTTTCCTAGTCCTAGGGTAGTGAATGTCTTAAGAGGCATAACACTAACACTAGCTCCTAAGTCAGCTAACACATTATTGAAAGATATATCATTAATTGAACAAGGTAGAGTAAAACTTCCTGGGTCTTTTTCTTTATGAGGCAAGGCATTTAAATCGGTTGCAGAGCTCCCTTCTTTCATTGTAGCCTTGATCTCCTCTTCAATCTTTGTCTTTTCTTTTAGTAGTCTTCTTAAACTGATTGAAGAATTAAAGAAAAATTCGGGTCTTGCACCATCATTACCATTCATCGATCTTCTAGGTAAGTTAGGAGTGACTTCTTCAGTGGTGCTTATGGCCTTGACATGATCCCTTGGGTTGGTTTCAGTTGAGCTCGGTAAACTTCCGTATCCCCTTTCTTGAAGAACTTTGCTCATTTGACCAATTTGTTGTTCCAATGCTTTGATCGAAGCTCCTTGATTTCTTGTAGTAGTGTCCGTTGAAGCTCGTATTTCTTTGATCATAGCAGTATTCTCTTCATGTCTTTTAGCAGCATCGGCCATAATTTGCTTGAGAGTGTCATCTAAAGTCTGCCTCCTTTCTTGATAAGCGGGATTGAAGTTGTTCTTTTGATAGAATCCCGGGGTAGCTTCCCTAAATCTTCCTGAAGGTCGGAATGGTTGTCCAAATTGGGTGTAATATGCTTCTTCAAACGTCTCACTTTCATTCTTATTCGGGCAATCTTTAGTGTAGTGAGGTCCTTCGCACTTTTTACATCCAACTTGGGCAGCATACACTCTTTCATCACGCTTCTTCATCTCTCTACTAATTTTATCCAATTGAGCTTGAATAGCAGCAATCCCGTCAAAATTAGTGCTGCTCTTAGATCTAGTAGAGGTCCCATCGTGCCATTTTTAAGAATGATCAGCAGCGTCTTGGATTGCTTTCCTGGCATTGGTTGCACTCATTTGAGGCACAGCTCCCTTAGCATCCAAGATTTGTCTAGTAGGCACGTCCTATCCTTGATAAAACAATATTATTTCCTGCATAGGGGTTAGATAGTGTTGAGGACATTTTATCAGTAAATCTTTAAATCGTTCCCAAGCTTGATAAAGAGTTTCATCAGGCTCTTGCTTGAAACTGTTGATAGCCTCCATCTTTTTAGCAGTCCTAGCAGGCGGACAATATCTCTTCAGGAACTTGCTTTTCAAACCTTCCCATGTAGTGATTGAACTAGCAGGTTCATTCCTTAGCCACTTGTTAGCAGCTCCTTTTAGTGAGATTGGAAAGATTCTAAGCATGAGTTGATCGTCAGTGACTCCTTCTGAAGTAAACAAATCTGCAATCTCCAGGACCTTTTCAACATGCTCATTAGCATCCTCATGTTCCGTCCCACTGAAAGCATTCTCTTTGAGCTCTTTGAGAAACTGACCCTTCAACTCAAATTTTGACTTATCATCAAACTTTGGTCTAGCAACTCCTGAAGTGTAATCAGCACGGGTACTGTTCATGTATTCCTCCATAGTAGTGTTTTCGCCCATTGTTTCTGTTTCAACTTCCTCTTTTTCTTCAGAAAAGTAATCAAGCTCGAGTGAACTTGAAAGATCAAAGCTTCTTGTGTTGAAAAGCCTTTTAAGCGAATGTAGGGCTCGTTCAGGATCTTCGAAAGGTTGAATCAAGTTCTTAGTCGAACTCCTGGTCATGCACTTCCTGAAATCAACACAAAAGCATCAGTAGGGTATGCTCAAGAAAGTAATATATCAGAAAATTAACAACGAAAACGGAATACGAAAAAGTAAAGTTACTGATATCTGCAGACGATGCGCCGTATCCAAAAAGTTGGATACGCCGTATCTTATAATCGTTAAAATTAAATCAGACTTTTATTCAGAAAATAGATACGCCGCTTAGAAATTTGAATGCGCCGTATCGAATTAAATTAATCAAAAATCGATATTTATTAAAAATTAAATGCGTCGTATTAACGAAAGTTAATGCGCCGTATTTTCGTTACGTTTCAAAATACGAGATTTTTGATTCAGAAGATGCGCCGTATCGATAAAAATCGATACGCCGTATCTGTTTAATTAATCGAAAACTGTTTTTAATTAGAATAATAGATACGCCGTATCTGCTAAAGCAGATGCGTCGTATGGCGTTAAAGTTTAGAAAGAAAAAAAAAATATATATATATATCAAAAACAGATACGCCGTATCTTGGGGAAAAGATGCGTCGTATCGCTTTATCGCATAGAAAAAATTTCTTATTAAAAACAGATACGCCGTATCTTGGGGAAAAGATGCGTCGTATCGAATTAATTAAACGCGTTGTATTTTATAAAAATTGAACGCAATACGCCGTATCTGATAAATCAGATGCGCCGTATCGTTCGATTTAGCTCAGTACAACGATAGCAGAACACACAAAATACGAAAAATTAAAACAAATAAAAACACACGAAAATAAACAAAAACAAAAGCAAACAAATAACACACAAAACAGAAAATATGCAAAATAGTACAATGAATGCAAATTAAACTAATACACAACAAAATTAGCGGTTAGATTAAAAATTAAAACCCTAATTAAAATACTAATCAAATTAACAGATAATAACAATTCACTCCCCGGCAGCGGCGCCAAAAACTTGATGCGTGTCGCGTGTCGTTGCGGTTTAGCAGTTTTAATGCCTACTCAAGTTTTAAATTTATATTTAGCCGACTTATCAATAACACACACACTTAACGAGCAGTGTACCCGGTCAATATGAATATAATGGTAAGTAGAGTGTCGATCACTAAGAGTGGAACGTATTATCTGGTTATTCTAATCAGTATTTTAATATATTAAGTTAGCTATACAACCTATTCTAACGCAAGGGGGGTTCAGCCTGAGAGACTGGCACGATTTGGTTGCAATTAAATAATAAACTAAACCAATAGGCACGAATCAGCAAGTAGCACACACGTACACAGATAAATACTCGAGACAATAAGAGGGCTGTCCTTATGATAAGTAGTTTGTCACTTGTTTTATTGCTAGTGTTATATGAAGTGTATAGTTCGATGCAACGCACCGAGATTAAGTCCTTTCTCGTTGGTTCTAATCTTATCGGCGAGTAAACCCTTAATGATTACTTATGACTATCCCGTTTATCTTTCTCCTACTTTTCTACAGACCATAGAATACATAGGCGATCTAATAAACAGGCGAGGGCAGAGGCATGGCGACCCGATCAACGCTCAGCTAGACACAGAGGTTATCAATGCACTAATAAAAGCCACCAAAGACATCAACATATAAACTTTAATTAATGAGAAAGCAGTTTTAAGGGAGTGCAATCTTTCCGTTGTCACATTACACAAGCCACCAATCTTGATGAATTAAAGTTTACTAACACAATAAAACAAAACTACTTAATGAATTAAACACATGCAGCACCTTCTTACAGCTCTTGTATCTTTGATTTGGGTGTGTCTTGTGCTGCTGCCTTGACTGAATTCGTCTTAGGTTTCTGGTCTTCGGTCTTCTGTTAAAACTTCAGAACTCTTAATTCGTCTGGTCTTTGGGGTATTTATAGTTTCTGTCTGAGGGTGAGATGCGGCGCATCTAGTAAGTAGATGCGGCGCATTTACTTAACTTCGCGTGGGGTCCAAGATTATAATATTCAGGAATATTCGTACACCGCCAGAAGATGCGGCGTATCTTCGTCTTTGGATGCGGCGCATGTCCTCTTGTATCTTGGATCGTATCTGGTGAAATATTGATAGTGATGCGGCGCATGTGATAAGAAAGATGCGGCGCATCTGGAGCAGATTAGTCTTGATCTTGTCCATTTCAGTAGACTCTTAACTTCTTGCATGTTTTGCTCCATAATTAGTCCAAAATCGCCAAGTTTCACCAAATGCTTGTTTTCAACTGAGAATTACAAAAGTAAACGATTAAGTATCAATCCTCATACATAATATAGTAAAACAAGTCAAATTAATAGGATAAATGATAGTAATAAAATGTACTTATTTGAGTTCATCACTGTACTACTAAGGTGAGTTCATAGCCCACACTTAAACTTTTAAATCTTTTGTGGGGAGATACATGCTATAAACATGAACACAAACTTTTTGTATGCTATGACTGATGTTATTATTGCTTAAGTAGCTATTGCCAGAAGTCCCTCTATCATGAACCTTAATCACTTGCGAGTGAACGTAAATAGTTGTGAATAGATCTATTTGGGACTGACAATCCCCGTTTGGGTCTGCTAGGATGAGCCACCCAGGCGCACTTTATTTGAACAAACTTATGGGTTATTGGCAAATACCCATCCCGAGGGCCTATATACTTTACATCATTTTTGATGCCTGTTAAGCGTTGCGTGTCATGAGCTTAATGCAATAACAACTTGATTTTAACTTGTTTAATTGTAATTTGATGCAATTAATACTTATACTTTGTGTTCAACTATTAAACTTAAACCTATGAATATCACTCAACTTTTGTTGACTTTTAGCATGTTATCTCAAGTAACTAAAGGCTGGAACTCAAGGCACGGAGTGGGCACTAAACCCGGCACGGGTTCTAAATAAATGTTTTATCATTCAAACTTAAATAAACATGTTAACTATGAAACATCTTTGTATCTCAAATACTTGTGTTTTGAATGATAAACATAAAACGTCTTTTTAAAGTTGTTTTCTATGGTTATGACTGCGATCCACTACGTAACACCCAATTAAGTCTTCCGCTGTTGATATCCGAAATTGGGGGGTGTTACAATATCAATATCCAAGAAATAGAAGTTTTGTTCTTTTTTGTAGAATGAGTTAATTTTTACAAAAGTTTTTCCTTCGTTGTAGTTTTCAAAACATACACGGATCGTATCAAGTTTTTAAAGTATAATATACTCTAAGAAACTTGGTAACGAAGCTCTGATGCAAATTGTAGAAAACTAGAAGGGAGGATTGAATAGTTTTACCAATTAAAACTTCTTTTTAAAACTTATAGATCGACTTATGTCAATCTAGTTTTGGCGTATTGGATATTGATAGAAATAAAAGCATATAAACTAAACTACGAGATAGAGTTAGAGAGACACAGCCACAACATAAGTATTTATAGTAGTTCGGCTACAAGGTCACCTTCCTTCCCCTACTCCACTCCTCGAGTCACCTACTCGAGAGTTCGCAAACACTTCACAACACAAACTCCTTTCACTTGGCCAAGAAGCCTTCACAACGTCGCTTACACTTTATCTGGTACAAAGCTAGATACCGGGCTTTTCCACGAGGTAAAGCCAAACCTTCGTCGCCTACACTTTATCCAGTACAAGGCTAGATACCGGGTCCATAGCACGGCGGACCAAACCAACACACCTAGCACAACATGACTAAAGGATCCAACGTCCTTTTACACCTAACGACTCAACACATCTACAACACCCTTTTGAGAAGAAGAAAGAACAAGATGCACTTCTGTGATCTTGGAAGAGAAGAATCCTAGCAACTCATATCACGAGCTTGCAAGTCTTCGAGAGGTTGTGATATCGCCTTTTAGAAGGAACCTAGAGAATCACAAAGAGAGACAACATAGAAAGATCCTTGGATCTGAGGTTAGAGAGTTTAGGATATAGAGAGAAGGAATGTCTAAAAGGTGTGTGAGGTAAGAGAGAAATGACTCACTATTTATAGGCAAAATTGTCCACTGTTCACCGGGATCTGGCGGATCCCTTCTCAAAGGGATCCGGCCAGTGTTATCCAAGGGATCTAGCTATTTGGTGGTACCAGTTCGGATTTTGGGTTACAATTTCGGGTTTTGGGTTATAGGTCAAGGTCCATGGGTTAAGTGATGTCATGAATGCTGTCAAAGACATCTTAGGTCATTGGTCATGGACTTTGGGTTATGGGTTTTGGACTTTGGATCATGGGTCATGGGTTTTACCCATTATGAAGTCATGCATGATGTCATGCAAATGGGTTATGGGTTATGGATCAAGCTCCATAGGTTATGGGTTATGGACTTGGTTTTTGGGTCTTGGATAGTCCAAGTATTTCATAGTTAATTTCCAAGTAACATGTATTTTATAAAATGTAAGTAACAAGTTTACTTAAGTGTTTTTATAAAATGGTTTTGGTTTCATGTAAACTTGTTTAACTAAATGTGCTTAAGGTTTGTTTAATGAAATGAGTTAGTAAGCTTTTGGCTCAAAGCGTTTACGTATTTTATCTATCTCGTTAAAATGATTTTACGTTTGTTATCGACAAAACATTAGAAGATGGTAAAATATAAATAAACGTTTTTGAGGTTTATTTTTATTAAAAATTCATAAAAATCTGGGTTTGATGGTGCGTTCAATTTTTTTTTTATAAGAAAAATGGATTTGATGGTGGTGGTAGAGGGTGGTGATGTTCTTGATAATTGTTTAAAACTAAAAATAAATTCAATAAAAAATTAAATGGAGAAAATGATGAATAGTGTTTAGGAAGTT
This sequence comes from Artemisia tridentata subsp. tridentata, assembly GCA_021014915.2. Lineage (NCBI taxonomy): Eukaryota > Viridiplantae > Streptophyta > Magnoliopsida > Asterales > Asteraceae > Artemisia > Artemisia tridentata. The sequence goes on from CP139509.1 coordinate 121,287,830, forward strand.
AAGTTTTCATTTGCAAAGTTAGCCATTGAAATAAAGTCGTGCATTGGGAACAGTGAAATTACGATTATACCCTTCGGTTTAGTCCAACTAACGAGAATATTAACGAAAATTAGCTTTCGGTGGTTGTTTTGCAAAAAAAAAAAAAAAAAAAAAAAAAAAAAAAAAAAAAAAAAAAACATTACTGTCGTTTTTGCAATACATTTTGTCTAGATGTATTTTTTGCGCATTTAGGCTATTTTAAGGAATATTTTTGCAATTTACCTTTTTTTTATATATAAATGACCAAAATACTGTTTTTACCTTTTTCTTTTTCCCTTTTTGTTTATGCTGTTTTGTTGTCGTTTATTATTATTATTATTATTATTATTATTAATAAAAGTAAATCCATGACTTAATAAAAAAATTTACAATAATAAACATTAAGACATATTTCAAAATACTATAAATTCCTATCAAACAAACACGTGAAGGTATTTTATATTCTAAAATTATAAATCCTCGGACCTCGGGAATTGAAATTTTCCAAAATTTAAAATTTCGGAGTTTCAAATTAACGAACCAAACGTAACCTAAAAGATGATTTTCGAGCTTTTAGATATTTAACTACTAATAGTAAATGACCAATGAAAATTGAAAATAATGACTATAGGTATGAATATAACCGTGTGGTTTCAGTCATGTTATCGCAACTTATAACATTTTTAAGTCTTCATATCCAGTTATTTGGCACTAGTACCTTGCCCACACACAGCAACCACAATAAATAATTTTATAGGAATGGTTATTTTTGGTGGCAGAGTTTTTCTTTCGCGATTGATGTTGTCAGTTGTCGTTGAATATAGAAACCTTCACTATATTTAGTAGGGAATTTGGAAATGAATATTTTCTGGGCTTGATGTTCTTATATTCTTGATGTTCTTGAGTGAGGAAGAAGTCGGGAGTATATTAGTCACTTCGCAGGGCTTTGATCTTTACTAACGGAAAAAAGTTAACAAGCATTAATGAAAGGGACATAAATTGTGCAAAAGTGAGAACATCAATGACATTTTTTGTAATTAAAGTTTGAGAATGACATAGGGTGCAAATTCAAGATACCACAAGGACATTTTTTGCAATTCACCCAATATTTATTATCAATATTTTTCATAACTTGGTTTCAAATTAAAGTTTGGGAGTGACATAGGGTGCAAATTCAAGATAGCACAAGGACATTTTTTGCAATTCACCCAATATTTATTATCAATATTTTTCACAACTTGGTTTCAAACTGAATTACACTTGACAAAAATATAACAATGAAACCAAGTTAAACCTTTTTAATCTTATAGTTCCTGGTTTTTAATATACTAGGCGAGTACCCGCGCCTAGCGGCAGCGGTTCCTGGCGGTAGACAATTAACGATATGCGATATTGTGGTAAGTGTTTAGTATAACGTTCAAAATAGAACGTGAAAATATCAAAATGTAATTGCAAACGGTTGTAATATGTGATAATTCAACTCTAGCAAAAATTCTTAACATGTATCAAACGACATATATAAAAATTTAGTGAGACTGAAAAAGAAAACATGACATCAATTGTGAGATACTAACTAACAATGCACGTTACTCGTCACGTAAAACTTCTTGGTAGATGACATTTGAGGTGTAAACTACTCCTTGACCGAACTCTTTGACTGACTTCACCAATACCTTTATTTGATTGTAATAAAACACTTGTAACAGATCTTCATCTCACATAATAATATCCAAATACGATAGTAATCTTTATCAACAATCTCAAAGTCAAAAGGACTTGGTGGGTGGTTTGGAACAACTTTAGCCATTGATTCCCAATGGAAGACAAACTGATCATATGTAATCAACAAAGATTAATAAGAGACACATCATATTGCGTTGTTTTTAGCAACAGTAAATCAAATCTTTTTTTATTAGCAACAGTAAATCAAATCTTTTTTTATTTTTAAATATCCGCTATTAATGTTTTCTAGTGTTCTAAATTTCATAAAACAAGTCCTGTTGTGTGTGTCAGCAGTCAAAAATTTAGGCGCTTACACTTGCACATATAAGGAATTTAAGTCATGTCTTCAAAGGTGTGGTTGCAACTATCTAACAATGGAGGAACATAGACAAAACTATAAGTATGTGAACATCGATTTTAGAAACTTAAAAAAAGAAATTGGTGGAAGAATGGGCAAGATGAAAGAGGAAACACTTGAAAGGTATAATGCTAAAAGAGTGCCAGCTAAAATGAGACAATAGTGGCTTAAAGGTTGAAAGAATAGGACACCGGCTATAGCATAAGTCACAAGCAAACACTTCTATATAGCAGAGTAATATGCAACCATTTATGATTTATGTCGATTAAAGTAGGCAAAAGACCACAGTCTAACAAAATAAAGTGACCAAACCAGCAACTTAGGAGTAATAAACATTAAGTGACCAATCAACAATGAAGTAAAAGCACCATAGATGTAGAGGTCAATACATCATTATCAATATTTGAACCATCCATACACGAAAGATAATCACTCCAACATGTTTAAGTTTTAACAGTTTCTGTGGAAAACTAGAAGGGGGGGTTGAATAGTTTTACGTCTTTTTAATTTATGAAAACATTTGTTTATTTTTTAAAACTTCGATTCTATCTTATGTGAATTCAACTCTTGATCAATATGAACAAATATAAACAAATATAGATAAGCAATGCAAGTAAAGTAAATATAATGAAATGAAAGATAGAGATGGAAAGGTCAAACCACAACACGGAGATTTATAGTGGTTCGTCTACAAGGACACCTTCCTTGCCCTACTCCACTCCTCGAGTCACCTACTCGAGAGTTTTCTTCACTATGTCAACAAACTCCCTTATGGCGGAGAAACCTTACACGACTTTAGCTTACACCGGCTTAACGACACAAAGCTAGATGTCGAGTTCTAATCGTAGCTAGAACCAATCTCACAACTTATACATGACTTTTACACAACTAGTTCACACCTTCTTCACGACGGCTTCACGACTTCTTCACGACTACTTCACGACTTCTTCACAACGGCTTCACTACTTCTACACTACTTCTTTACAAACACAACTACTTACTTACACTTAGATCTACTTATCACAACTATACAACACTTTACACAACAACAAGAATGATATGAGTTAAGCTATAATACTTCTTCTCTAGTTGAAGGAGTATTCTTCTTTTGCACTTTGATGGTGGAAGCTTGGATCACTTGGAAACCAATGCTTAAGAGAATATGATCAAAGGATTTTAGAAAGGATTTACAAAGATTAGAGAAGATTTAGAACAGAAGGTTTGGGGTGCAAAAAGGTGAGGAAAAAGTCCAGAGAAAGTCCAGTATTTATAGGCAAAAACTGGAACCTACAGGAGTGGGGGCGGTCCCCTTAAATAGGGGTCCGGTCCCCTTAATTTTAAGGGGGCTGCCTCTATGAATTAAGGGGGCCGCCCCTGCTGAACGTTGGCCAGTTTTTTCCTTTTGGGGGGAAGGTTTTTCTGAAACATTTTTGCCATTTTTGGTTAAAAATTTGAATTCATATTTTTATAAAAGATTAAACATATTTATTTAATACCAAAAATGTTTTTCAAAAATATATAAAATGTTTAAGACATTTTGTAAAATGTTTAGTGATTAAGAAAAACTTCCTTTGATCATATAATGCATTAAGCACTTGTTTATTCATACCTTAAGTGATTGAGTTGTAAAAATAGATATTTACAACTAAATACTTGTTTACGTCATAATTTTTTCTTTTTAATGATTTTACATTTTGTGATTATCAAAACGTAGAGATATCGAGAAATATTAATAACGTGTTTAGGCATTATTTATATCAACAATCTCCCCCTTTTTGATGATTACAAAATCTAAACTCATTAAATTGAAAAGTTAATTTTAATCAAGTATTTAGTGAGTTTATATCTATTTCTCCCCCTTTTTGTAGAATCAAAAAGGTTTAGCCGACAAATGTTAGACATGAAATTTGTCGGGACGATAACTCCCCCTAGGTGTGTACTCCCCCTCGTTTGTGTGCATAAATGAATCAATATATGGAATCCTTGCAAGAAAAATATTAGAAGCACAAGCATATATATGGCAAAAATAAGCATGCATATTAAAGAAAGATATTCATTAAAAATGTTGTATATAAATACACAAACATACAAGATTACATTCAATCCTACATAAGCTAGTAAGTAATGCAATCTACATAATCATTCTAGGAGTACATGATCTTCCATGGGGCTTGCACACAAAATGGTTTTGAAGATTATTTTTAATTAAGCATTGCATATGCTTAATTGGATGAAAATGGAGGTGGTGGTGGTGTAGTGGGTGGAGGTGGTGGTGGAGGTGGGTTGGTAAGCATGTGTTCAAGTGATGAAAACATGTAGTGTATCTCATCTCTAAGACCAAAGATTATGGTCCGGTTATGGATGCAACAAAGACAATTGTCACCATGGGCTTCAAGCAATGCCCAAGGTATGGGAAAGAATGGTTGCGGGATTGGTGATGGTGAGAATTGAGCATCAAGAGGTGTGATGGGTGATAAGGAAATAGCAAGTTGGGTGGATGGATGTTCTTGAGTGGGAGGTGGTGATGATGCTCTTGGTGGTGATGATGGTAGGTGGGAGTTGATGTAGTCATTGATGGATGAAGTGGATGGTATGGAGGAAGATGATGTGCCATGAGTAGATGGTGTTTTTGATGGAGCATTTGGTGCACTTGGGGATGAACATTGAGGTGGTGGTGATGGATTTTAGGTGTCATCTTGGGTTAAATCTATGAAGAGTTGTTTTAGTGGTATGATGACAAGTCTTTGCTTCCTTGGAGTCTTAGAGATGGAGGATTTTGGTGATAACATGGTGGTTTGGGATGGTGAAGGATGATGGAATGAGAAGTGATTGTTTGGAGGGAATTTATAATATGAAAATGTGGTTAGTTTAGGTAGATTTTTGAGGTTTTGTGGTAAGATTCCAATACCAGTTCGTTCATAAAGAGAAATGATAGCTGGGGCTAGATAAAAGGGGTCACAAGATGCAAAAGAAAACAGTAAAATTTACTGTCCAGATGGCCGGTCCCCTTAATTGTAGGCCGGCCCCCTTAAAATTAAGGGGACCGCCTAGGGAATTAAGGGGGCCGCCCATCTGGTGTTTTCCCAGGCGACCAAATTTGAAAATTTTTCAGAAAAGGATCATTGTTAGGGTGTATTTGCAGCAAGCTCCATTTGAATCATGTACATGAAGAATGATTAAATAGTGGCATAAACATGTTTAAATAAGCATGTATACATTTAGGCTAAAAATAATTATATTATAGAATAAGCATGTTATTAATCATTAGCAAGCATATTAATTTAAGCATAGCATTCAAGTTCTAATCAAGAAAATAGATACTAACATACTATAACATGCAAGAAATAAATAATTCTCAAATACAAAACAAAATAAAATGTCTAAACACAATATTGTTCTAATAAGCCAACTTCCACATCTCATCTTTTCTTCTTTCCGAAAATATTCTTGAAAGCTTTCCCTATCGACTTGAAACCACCTTTAACTTCTTCATGCATATGTTGAGTTGTGTTAAGTAATGCGGTTTGTCGTTCAAATAGGATTTGTTCGGTTTTTTCGGAAGGACGAGGAACTTGATAATCGGAATAATTAAGTTCTGGGAGATTATCCACGAACGTCGTGGGAGATGGAGTACTGACACGTGAGGTGCCTTCCTCCTCCTCATCATCATCTCCCCGATGACATGTGGAACTACGAGGTGCGTAGAGATTAGGGCGTCTAGATTTGCCCTTGTCACTACGAGATCGACGAAGTTGGCTAAGAGAGATAGGGCGTAGGATGGGATGAACGAATAGATAGACATCACTTTCGAGATGAGGGAAATATTCCATGACATAACGATAGAGACGGGTGAGGAACATGCCATAAGGAAGGTTGGCGTTGGGAGTGTTTTTGGCTGACATGATGCGATAGACAAAGAGGTAAGCCAAATTGTATTGTTCTTCTGCAACAATACAATACAACATGTGAGCAATGCTCGTCGTGAGATGATCACAGTGACCACCGGTACCAAACGCATTCTAGCGAATGAGTTCTTCCCAACGCTTCATGTCGGGGCTTTGCTCTTTAAGGATGATTTGGTTTGCATGAATTTCGACATTTTTTGACTTGATCCTTCGGCTAGTCGTACTACGTTCTAGCTCGAGAAGTCGACGAATGTCGTCAGGAGAAGGAATATCAGAATAGTACGGACCATCCTGAGGCCGATTTTTATCAAGAGATGAGAGATCCCATTCATTTGAGAAAACGGCTTGACCGTTGTAAGGAATTTGGAGAATTTGACCAAACTGAGCTAGATTGAGAGTGATAAATTCGTTTTGGATCATAAAGGAAATAAGAATATAGCCATATTGATCGGTTTGCACCGTCACTTGGCTATAGAAGTCTAGAACGAAGCGAGGAATGATTGGCTCATTAATTTTGAAGAGACAGTCGAGACGAACATTTCTGAACATTCGTTCGATATTGTCGGATTGATAGAAAGATGGTTCGACAACTCTACCTTCATGAATGTTTCTACCTTCGATAGGTCGATAGAGACATGCAACAGATGGAGATATGCCGGGAGTTTCAGAGACTTTTGGAATGTAGGCTTTTGTTTTGGAGAGATCACCGACTTTAGCTTTAGGCATTTTCACCTATACAAGAAAGCAACAAAGAAAAATAAGAAAATGACATGCATATGTTGTATATGCTACTTATGTGGAACGTAAACATACTTCGACTCTAAAACTTTACTCCTAAGAAGTAGTTTACAATGTTCCTTAATTTTAATTTTTAACTCGCTTAAAATGTATTTTATGATGTTAAAGAGTAGTTATAGGGATATTATGATAAGAAATCAAAAACATCCAAACGTTCCTTTATATATCATAAGCTACTTTGAAATGTGGCTAGATAAACATTAGATTGTATATCTAGTTATTTCTTACGAGTATTTATGTTAAATGAGATGAAAATGTAGATTTTGGCTCAAATTTTTTTTTCAAAATGTTATGCCAAACGCTCCCTTAATTATCAAAATAACTACTAATATTTCAATATACTTATGAATTATGTATCTTTATGACTCAAAACAACTAGTTGTGTGTTTATAAACTTGGCAAGTAGTTGTGAATTTTATTACGATTCAATTTCGATGACTCTAGCTCTTAATCCAAACACTCTCTTATATTTAACAAAAAAAACATTTTTTTTATGATTCGAAAAATATATTTTTAGGATTAAGAAGTTGTGATACAATAATGTGATTAGTTTTTAACAAGTGTTTATGGCATAATTCAACAATGTATAACAAGTTTTGAATGAGAGTGTTTGGTTTTTCAAAATTTTGACATGAGGGTTTCTAATTATTTAATACTAATCCTATGGGGAGCATTTGATTATAACATTCCTAGACTCAATTTCAACAAAAGTTCGAATTTGGAAAAATTAAGTAAAAGACCTAATTATGATTAGACTCAAAATTGGATGAAATTAGATGAAATGTGTATTGGAAAACTTACAAAGTATGTTGCTAATCAAGATATAAGTGTTTTCCCTTTGCGAAATTAGCCCGAAATGGTGATTTGGAGAATGGATATGGTGTTTTGGTTCGTTTACAGTAGTGAGTGAGGAAGAAGTGTTTGAAAAATGAGGTGTTTGGCAAAGATTTTTAGAGGAAAAAACGTTTTTGGTGGCAACAGTAGGCCGGTCCCCTTAAACATTAAGGGGTCGCCCCGTTTACTAGCCGGTCCCCTTAAAATTAAGGGGGCCGCCTGCCAAAAATAGAATTTTGTTGAATTTTGTTTCTGATAGCAAAATATTTTTATGTATATAGATAGATTTATTATATATCAAAAATACGTTGGGTTTTGTTGGCACGAGGAAGGAATACTTGACACATTTTATTAACATTTTGTTAACAAAATATATCTTGAGAATTTTGGATAAAATAATCAAGACGTCAAGTTGACAAAGGTGGATTTAAGAAATGAAAAGAGAATGTGTATGTGTGTGTGTGTGTCTATATATATATATATATATATATATATATATATATATATATATATATATATATATATATATATATATATATATATATATATATATATATATATAATATATGTTAAGGTGGGATGTTGAATGATGTTGAGGGATAATGAGGAAAGGACGGAGATGGGTGCTGACGACGATGGGAGTTTGTTACATAGTTTTCTTGTTCGAAGGTTCGGCTCCGACTTCTATGTTGATCCACTCAACTCACTTTTCTTCATCACCATGAGTTTTGCGAGAGTGTACATAGAAGATTTTCATGTTGAACGTTATAGTCCAAAAGAGGCAAAGGGGAAAGAAAAGGTTCGAGGATGAACAATTTCTTTTAGTTCTAGATAGTCAACAAATGACGTATCTAGGTTATGAGAGGATATGTGTATATATATATATATATAATATATATATATATATATATATATATATATATATATATATATATATATATATATATATATACATATATATATTGTATAGTAATATAGGTATATAAGAAGAGAACTTACTAACAAACACATAAGTATTTATTAAACTAAGCATTTAAGACTAAAGGGGGCATGCAATAGGCTAGTTTATTAATCTACGCATATAGTGGTGAGCATGAGAGAGAGGCGTACCTTTTAGTCTTCAACATGTGGTCTTCAAATACTTCAAAGAGTATTGACTTATAAAAGCCAATTACGAAAGAGATTTTGACTTTCCTGAAGAGTTGAAATTCTAGCCACTTGGTCCCCATGGTCTGATTGATCCAAAGTTGTTTGAACCAAACATGGTTTGCAATTAACTCGGATGCATATATGGTGGAAGTATTCCCCAAGGATTGAAACTTGGTGGATTTGGATAATTCCACATTGGGTGACTGTTGTTTTGACGGTTTGGTCTATTTTGGTTTCTTCTAGGTTGAGGAGTTTTAGGCTGAGGGTGAGGACTAGGTGGTCTTCTAGGAGGAGGTTTTTTTGACCTTAACTTTGGTTTAGAGTATTCTACTTCATTTTTTAAGGATGGTTTATAAAAATTTTTTACTTCCTCATTACTAGCTATGGGTATTTTCCTATCTTTTATAAGTATATACTTAGGTTTTGACTCTAAAGGTTTTTGTTCACTATTTTCACATTCAAACTTTACATTTTTTGTTTCACTATTTGAATCCTTAGTTGAATTAAATCCTAATCCGGTTTTATCACTTGATACTCTTTGAATACTTTGTAAAACCCTAAAACAAAACATTTGAAATTCCTAATTTGCCCCTTAACCTTGAATTTATACGAACATCACGAAATCAAATACCTAACTGATTAAATCTCTAAATCACTAATAAGATTACAAAAATTTTGAACTATGACATAATTAACATAATGCCTAATTTTAACTTACAAGCTCCCACTAAAAACCATTTGCACGTTTTCCTTATGTGTTTTCTTTGGGCCGAATTTAATTGTCACACAAGTACACAATCTTTGGGCCTTAAACACATGAAAGTACCAAACAAACCTTGGCCCAAATTCCCCTCTCAAAATGTCGGTTTGCCAATCCCTAAATACCAATCATATATTTTTCTTTTCTTCTCTTTTGAAAACCCTAAAAACAACAAGTTTCGGCTGCTACTCTTTCTCCTCTCCTGTTCGACATAAACACAGCAGAAAAAGGTGTTCTTTGGTGTTTCTCTTGGTGGTTTGGTCATGGTGTTTCAGCAGCTCGAGAGGGAGGTCGATCCATGTGGTGTTCGTGACTTTTAATCCTTGTTTCGTCCGATTCAATCACCTAGGGTAACGATGCATCACTTTGTCTTGTTTTCTTTCATTTTGATTCCTTCTCTAACATTTATCATATCACCATGAACACTATATGAATCGGCTAAATATAGATACATATATACAAATAAGTTGTCGCATAAAATCATAAAGATTGGTCACACGAAATCATGATAATATCACATGAAATAATGAATTGATAATTAGGGTTTTGATAGAATTCATGAGTAAATTGGATATGGGGCGTTTAGATCATGTTAATAGGATGTTAATCTATAGATCTATTGAAGTAGGAGAGTCGTGGATGTGTTTTGATGTGTTAAAGATTGTTGTAATGGTCTAATATGAAACCTTAAAATCTGGACAGTAGGTAACCCGGTTTTGTGAACGAAGTTTGGTCATGTTACAAAAGGGTTTGATTCGGTTTCTTTGCATGAAAACTTGGTTTTATTTCTTGGTTAAGTGCTCCAATTGAGTCTGAGTGTTTTCGAGTTGTTTAGGTCATGTTTTCGATTTTTGTATGATTAAGTGTCAAAACTGAATTTGGGATTTTGAAAATCTGTCCATTTTGCCGATTTTTCATTTTCAAACCATGAGGAGTTAGGTCATGGAATTCTCCAGTATGTAACTTCTATATGCCTAGTAATGTCACGAATTTTTGGGGATTTTTCCTGGAGGTATTGGTGGGTAAACCAAGTGGATACTTTCTGGGTACCACAACAGTTATGTTTTCTGGGTAGTCGAAGTTGGAGCATTTTTCTTGTGAGGTTAAACTAATTAATAAATTATGGGAAAATTTGTGTGAGTTCTTAAGACATGAAAGTACCTGTGTGAATTTTTGTGGAATTTATCTCTGAGATTTGATGTGGTAGAAAAATACGACAAGTAGTGGTATGTTCATAGTTAAAAACTGAGAAAAGTTAAAAAAGGTTAAATAAGGGTTTATTTGTGTAATATTAAACTTAAGGGTTGAACTTATCATTTTCTAAACTAAAGGGTTAAAATTGTGAAACCATGTGAACTGGTAATATTTACATTTCAATACCCTAACCTTACAATAATTACACTATAATCCCTAAACTTACTATACTTGCATAGCAAACCCTAAAACTTATGAAACTTTCATTATAAACCCTAATTAAGATTAAAGTAACCCTAAGATACTAATTATGGAAACCTACTAATTATGAAAACTTACTAATTCGGGAAATCTGCTAAAAATAGAAAGTTACTTAAAATGGTTAAACTACTTAAAGAGGAAACTTACTATTTTTGGAAAGTTACTATTTTTGGAAAGCTGCTATAAAAAGGAAAGTTACTAAAAATGGAAAGCCGACTAAAATAAGTAATCTGACTTAAAATAAGTTATTAATAAAACGACCATGAATTCGTATAGATTCGCTGAAGATGGAGTCTGCTTCCGATCTTATGTTTCTATTGTGTTTTCACTTGCGGTCTAAGGTACAGATATTCTACCCTTTTTTCAGTAAGGGTGCTTCCTTTCTCATGACTTTTGATCTTGATCTTGATTTGTTATAAGATTCCCTTAAGCCATTGCTATGATCCCTTGTACTTGATTCATTCGCTTGATATGCTTCGTTGATATGATAATCATTTTTACATTCGTTCATTATGACCCTTGTGATATGATACTTAACATAATTCATTCGTCGTTCTATGACATGAGTATTCAAATCACTTGATTCATTGAAGGTTCATTGATATTATAACTGGATGTGAAAACCTTTTTGAATTATATCATGAAAAATGTTTTGAGAAAAACTATTTTAAAATGATGTTTATGAGCACGATGTAATACCACTTTTATATGGAATTTTGACTAGCTTTTATGAAAACTACTTTACGAACTATTTTTATGAAAACCATTACTAAGAGATTTCTTTAAATGAACATTTGATTGAAAACTTTGATTATGGACTTTTACTATGAAACTTATGAACCTTTGTGATGCGTGGTTTTGCAACCTTACAACAGGTTTTACCTCTCGAGGGATCTCAAGAGGCTTACAACCCCACCAGGCAGTTTACCTGACCGATGTAGTATAGTGTAGTGGTAAGTACGGGGGATTGATCGTTCTCCACAGGGAATAGTGTTCGTTAGGTATGAAAAACTACTCTAATAGGTCTAAGGGTGAGAGAAGATTCTTTTTATGTTTTTTATAATTTTATGAAAGCAAGTAAAATCTCGGGTTTGAAAGAGTGGGCGGAATTAGTTGCTAGTCAACTAACCCAAATTACTACGAATGCAAATAAAATAAAATAACTGAAAATGAAAAGGTGGTAAAACTTATGTGGAGAGAAATATGTTTACTTAGATTTCCTTACTCCCTAACTATCTTTTACCGGTTGATTAGTGTGTATTAATTGCGTGGATGACGGGTGTATTCCTTAATACCAATCGTGGGGTGGCGTACGTACTTCCCCAACTCTACAAGCTCCTACTTCACTCCTATGTCGAGCCGGCTAGGAAGCTCCTAACATGGGATCACTAGAATTCGCTTGTGCATTAAATACAACCATAAAAACCTTTAGTACGCATTGGTTCATGTTTCTTAAGACGTTCAAGCAAGTTACCGAATAGGAAGTTAGCCAGTTTTCTTAAGCCTAACATAGATGAACAATCATCCAATACAACTAATAACACACTAATAACCAATAATCAATAGCTAGGTTTCATTAGATCTAAGCAAACACAAGATAAATCTAGCCTAGCATGTTAAACAAAAGACAAGAACAAGATAGAATCAAACAACACATAGACATATTGAATGATTAATTGATAACTTATCTTCAATGTAACATGGAAGATCTCAAGGCAAAAAGCCTTGAAAAAGCTGCTAAAATCGTCTTATGGTTTTCACACACAAAGTTCCCCAATAAGTTCCACACTAATGACAAAAAATTGCAAAACTATATATAGACTTTCAGATCTGACGGCGTCACGTTATGGAGTGTGACGCCGTCACCTCGCCGCTTTTAGGGTTCCCGGATGACCTTCTTGACGCCGTCCCTCTTTAGCTCTCCAAAATCCGTTCTGGCTTATCAAGGCTTGACGCCGTCAGACTTAGGGGTGACGACGTCCCTCTTTAAATTAAGCCGTGACGACCTTGATCACATTAAAAGGTGACGCCGTCAGAATTCCATGCAAATTTCTCTGGCTTATCATGAGTAATTTTCACATCCACCACTTTTGCCAAGCCATGACGCCGTCCAGAACAAATCCTGACGCCGTCAAAGGTAATTTCCAGCACAATTTTGAGACTTTGTCGTTTTCTTCACTTTTATGCTCCAAAAACGTCCAAAATGCCTCCTTTTCCAGATTTCTCCTCAAAAGTACCTAAAATGACAAAAGGAACGATTTAGGGCAATATTTGATCAAATAAATACGATTTAGGGCTTAAATGACCCCTAAAAAGCGGTACACTTTTCGCTTCATCAAATACACTTACACTTGAGATTTGCTTGTCCTCAAGCAAATGTGCTTTTATTCTAATCAAAATACAAGTTAGGGGTCATTTAATGCTAACATAAAAGTAATTACAATAAATAGTCGTTCCACTTTAATCATAATAAGCACGGAGATTATCGACTAGCACCTCACAAGTAGTGTTTAGATACTCACATCTCTCAAGTGGCATCAAAATAAATCTCATAAATGGAAACGGATAATATCTCTCACTACCTGTCATAGCGAATAGATTACCATAGGCTTAGGAAAGGATCGAAAACCTCCTCCACTAGGCGTAAGCACCTAAGATAAACTATCAAAGAGGGCTTTTAAATGGGTTATAACGTTAGGTGTAGGGAAAAGGAAAACACGGTTTTGTTGGATAAAGGATATTTTACTGGTGGCGAGTTAAAGATCTTGATCAATTACATGTACTATACAATGTTGCTAAGCCAAGACTCGACTCAATCTAAGCTAATAAAAGAAAATAACAAAAACATAAAGTAAACATAAAATGAAACGGGATGGTAGTCCGTATGTTTTTTCTACTTTTTCTTTTTCTCATTTTTTTGTATTTTTCTTGATGATTTTTTTTTTTTTTTTTTTTTTTTTTTTTTTTTTTTTTTTTTTTTTGCATACACTTTTGCCCTACCATCCAAAATAATACATCATAGGGGCATTGCATTCCCCTTACACTTGAACTTTTACATAACTTTACAAATAACTATTCTAATGACTCGAATTAAGATAATCAAAACACTTGGAGTACTTTTATAATATTTAGCACATATGGGGGTAATAAATGATGTTCTTCCCCATTACTCCATTACACTAGTACTTCACCCATGAGTCCCAATCGTCCCAAAACAATATGTACAAGGATATGACTCGACTTAGCAACCATGTAATCAACTAGATAATTAACTTGGGTTTAAACAAATGTTGTAACAATAATGCACTAAAAATGAGTGCATACAAGGTAGGCTAAGGCGATTTAGGTGTACATTTAAGTGGGGTGTAACAAATTCTTCCTTTAAGTAAAATGCTTAAAGGTCGAAACGAAAAGATAGGCTCTAAGGGGTGTACTAGGGATATCGTGTACCAAAAATGAGTACAACGCAAAGGGTGTGGGAGAATTACTTGACCAATGTAGCCAATGTAATTATAACAAAAACACAGGTGTAAAACAATGGGTTTATCCTAATGCCTCTTATCATGTAGTAAATCTAACTACACGAATGTAGTCTCACTTGTGGCCTTGGAATGGTCCTAACGCAAGTTCTAGAATCTAAGTGCTACCGGTACACACATCATAGCATAAATGCTTTTCCTACCAATTCTAGGGGCGAACCTCACATATTTGGGGGTGGAAAATTTTTTTAGTGGTACGGTTTTTGTGCTAGTCATATAATTCCTATCCATGAGACGCTTATTAAGATCAAAGTTTCACTCCTAAATGTTGTAAAAAAATTTAAATTTGGCACTAAAATTGCCCTAACAAGTATTTCTCTCAGTTTTATTACACATCTACCATTAAACAAACAAAAATCAAGTGCAATTGCATTCTCTAAAGTATCGTACTTTTACCCCCCCCCCCTTACACTTAAGATGAACATTGTCCCCAATGTTCAAATAACAAGATGTAAAAGCATAAAGTAAAAGAATGAAATCAAATACTCCCCTGATTCGCTCGGTGGATAATGAAGTAACACGGTTAAATCTTCTTCCAAGAGAATGTAAAAGCTCCAAGACTAAAGCATCGCCAAAAGCTTGATTCCACATACATTTCCTTGTCCAAAATAACCTGTTAAACCTGAGAAAACAAACACGAAAACCTGCATAATATCGGCGGGATAAATCTATATATAAGGATATAATGCTTGTGGAATGATTATTTTGCAGATTCCTGGAGATTATAAGTTAGAAATTTAATAAAAACTTTTTATGAAAACAAAACTTTCAAAAATTTTCAGAAAATTAAATCTGACGCCGTCAGGTTGTAGATCCTGACGCCGTCAGAAATAATCTGACAGAATTCTCATGTTATGTTTCCGGAAAATTTTTGGAAAAACCTATACCTTACTTCCTGGAAATCCTGCAAAACATCATTATGACTCGATACAAGCATTTGACTCAAACAAATACTAATATGTATGTTCATTTATTACTATTACGATTCATGTTCATTTGTGTTCTAATAAACCGATTTAGATTTCCCTTACACTTAACTTTTGCAAAATGCCTTTATATGTAGTTAAGACGAAGTTAAAAACAAGATAAAGCATTTTCACAAATTAGTTTTTAACATGAATCAATAATAATAAAACTTAAACACACATACGGAAACAAATAAAATCAAACAAACAAACAAATAAACACACAAAGCAAATAAAACTTGGGTTGCCTCCCAAGAAGCGCTTTTCTTTATTAACGAGTCTTGTAGCTAGACTCAAAGTCACGGGTTCTACGTTTTTCCGTTTTGCTTCTCAATTGCCCCTTTAATCATCCTAACAACCTCCATATCAACTTTGTATTTAGGTCCTAAGTTCAAGCAATCTTTATAATAAAGGCTTCTCTTATTCCAAACATAGTCCATGCCTTTCTCTTTATCCTCATCATTGATGTCCTCCATCGCACCAATGTTGTCCTTGTCAAATCGAGGCACAAAACGAAATTCATTTACCCGATAAGGCATCCTATATGTGATCCTATCCATGTGATTAGAAAACTGAACCGTGCCTCTCAAACGATCATACCTTAAACTGGATGCTTCAATAAATGGCTTACCTAACACCACGCGAGATAGGCGGCAGTCAACAACACTTGCCAAATCTTCTAAGATCATGAAGTTAGTGACAAAGGTAAAATTCCCAACAAGGATATGCATATCCTTAATCCTTCCAACGAAGTTACAAACTCCGCCTGGGCACTTGGGGTCCATCCTAGGCTCAAGTGGTGTGTTTATGATCTGGCTATAAAGGCCTGAGGACATCACGTTGATTGGGGATTCACAGTCAATGTAAGCATGCTCAACGTATTGGTACCCAATCATACATGGTATCTTCACATTCCCGGGATCACCCCTCTTAATCTTTGGATCAATTCTAATAAAAGGTGGTCGAGGGTTATCAACTAGGTTGTTATAGTAAGCAATCTCCTCCTTAGTGGGGTATTCATTGAAATAATCATCAAACCTAGGATCTACCTTCACTTCATCAATTTTCTCAATCAACTTCTCAACCGTAAGATTATTATGTTCTAAGTAATTATCTGAGTATATGGCGGTCTCTAAGTTGTTCAAGGCATAATCAAGCTCTATGTCAATCATTCTACTGAGCTCTCTAAGTTCACTAATCTCATTCTCAAGTTGGCTACACAACAAAGATACTTCGCCAGGGGTAAGGGGTGGATTCGCGTTTTCCATAACGGCAAACTGAATAGTCAATGAAAATCTTATACGAACAAAAACACGAAGAAAATAGATAGACTAAAGAAAACCTAGAAAAAGAAAATAAAAATCTCACTAGAAAGGAATCTAGTGAGTAGACCTATAAAATAAAAATTCAACCTAAACAATAACTATTCCCCGGCAGTGGCGCCAAAAACTTGATGCGTGGTTTTGCAACCTTACAACAGGTTTTACCTCTCGAGGGATCTCAAGAGGCTTACAACCCCACCAGGCAGTGTACCTGACCGATGTAGTATAGTGTAGTGGTAAGTACGGGGGATTGATCGTTCTCCACAGGGAATAGTGTTCGTTAGGTATGAAAAATTACTCTAATAGGTCTAAGGGTGAGAGAAGATTCTTTTTATGTTTTTTATAATTTTATGAAAGCAAGTAAAATCTCGGGTTTGAAAGAGTGGGCGGAATTAGTTGCTAGTCAACTAACCCAAATTACTACGAATGCAAATAAAATAAAATAACTGAAAATGAAAAGGTGGTAAAACTTATGTGGAGAGAAATGTGTTTACTTAGATTTCCTTAATCCCTAACTATCTTTTACCGGTTGATTAGTGTGTATTAATTGCGTGGATGACGGGTGTATTCCTTAATACCAATCGTGGGGTGGCGTACGTACTTCCCCAACTCTACAAGCTCCTACTTCACTCCTATGTCGAGCCGGCTAGGAAGCTCCTAACATGGGATCACTAGAATTCGCTTGTGCATTAAATACAACCATAAAAACCTTTAGTACGCATTGGTTCATGTTTCTTAAGACGTTCAAGCAAGTTACCGAATAGGAAGTTAGCCAGTTTTCTTAAGCCTAACATAGATGAACAATCATCCAATACAACTAATAACACACTAATAACCAATAATCAATAGCTAGGTTTCATTAGATCTAAGCAAACACAAGATAAATCAAGCCTAGCATGTTAAACAAAAGACAAGAACAAGATAGAATAAACAACACATAGACATATTGAATGATTAATTGATAACTTATCTTCAATGTAACATGGAAGATCTCAAGGCAAAAAGCCTTGAAAAAGCTGCTAAAATCGTCTTAGGGTTTTCACACACAAAGTTCCCCAATAAGTTCCACACTAATGACAAAAAATTGCAAAACTATATATAGACTTTCAGATCTGACGGCGTCACGTTATGGAGTGTGACGCCGTCACCTCGCCGCTTTTAGGGTTCCCGGATGACCTTCTTGACGCCGTCCCTCTTTAGCTCTCCAAAATCCGTTCTGGCTTATCAAGGCTTGACGCCGTCAGACTTAGGGGTGACGCCGTCCCTCTTTAAATTAAGCCGTGACGACCTTGATCACATTAAAGGGTAACGCCGTCAGAATTCCATGCAAATTTCTTTGGTTTATCATGAGTAATTTTCACATCCACCACTTTTGCCAAGCCATGACGCCGTCCAGAACAAATCCTGACGCCGTCAAAGGTAATTTCCAGCATAATTTTGAGACTTTGTCGTTTTCTTCACTTTTATGCTCCAAAAATGTCCAAAATGCCTCCTTTTCCAGATTTCTCCTCAAAAGTACCTAAAATGACAAAAGGAACGATTTAGGGCAATATTTGATCAAATAAATACGATTTAGGGCTTAAATGACCCCTTAAAAGCGGTACACTTTTCGCTTCATCACTTTGATATTCAGATGACTTTGATGACTTAGACATTTGACCTTTGATATTATATGACCTTAGAACCCTGCAGTTTGATACCCGAGCCACTTTGTTTCCTAGTCATGGGGGTTCCATGGCCGTGTCATTGATGCACCAATGGCATGACTCTAGTGTGGTCGAGTGATGTTCCACACCGTCCCTTTTTGTTATTTATTATGAGCTCCATTATTATACATGTTTGGCCACTAATATCTTTGCAGGGGCGTATGGATGCATCCTAGATTTGTTTTGTATTTGACATGATATGATATGATACATTTGGTTTGGTTATTGGTGTTGTGTGCAATACACGTCCTTCACATATTTGAGAGGTCGCACCTCTATGGTTACTATGATATTTGATTTGATTTGTTTGGGCTCGTGGTAGATTACTAACCTTTTTCCTACTCTTGAATTTTCACTTGTTTATACCTTATGCTTTTCCCAATGCACCATACTTTATATGTTCGTTCCTTATCTTTTAATTTTGTTTATATATATATATATATATATCTGTTCACTGGGCTTTTTAAGCCCAGCCGCATTTCTTTTCCTGCGGCAGGTTTGGAAGTTGGGTATGAGTGGAGAGTACTTGGGACTTAGATGAACTTTACTAGCTATTCTGGATTAGAGGCGACTAGAAGTGACTACAATTGTAGACTTAGAATTTATTATTGATTTTCCCTTTATAACCTTGTATTTTCAGATTCTTCCTTTGTAACCTTGGAAATTCATTTTTTATTATTTAGTCATATGTTTGTGTTTGCTTTGATATGTCAC
Organism: Artemisia tridentata subsp. tridentata; assembly: GCA_021014915.2. NCBI lineage: Eukaryota > Viridiplantae > Streptophyta > Magnoliopsida > Asterales > Asteraceae > Artemisia > Artemisia tridentata. The sequence continues at coordinate 121,307,075 of CP139509.1, forward strand.
CATAACGTAATACTTCTACCCTTATCGGGTTGGGGTGTTACTCTTTGAATACTTATTATTTCTCTAAGTGAATTACTACTATTTTCGAATTTGTTAAGTTTACTAATTTCTTCCTTAAGTATTTTGTTTTCATTTTTAGTTTCTTGACATGTTCTACATTCAAAGACTTCTTTACCTTTTTCCAAGTTATGTAGTTTAATTTTTAATTCTAGTATTTCTTTTTCTAATTTGTTATTTATATGTTTTAGTGATTTATTTTTATTCATTACTTTTTGACCTAGTTTGCATAGTTTATTATATTCACTATCTAAGTCTTTTTCATCTAATGATAAATATTCATCACTAAAGTATTCAGTTTCGGAATGTACCTCACTCGATGTCTTAGCCATAAGACATTTCTCCTCCTTTGTGGTTTCTTTCTCGTCTTCGTCACTATCACTCCATGCTCCTCCAACGAATGCCTTTTGGTTTTGCTCCTTTGACATCATAGGGCATCTTCCGATGAGATGATTTGGATCACCGCATTTGAAGCACTTCCTCTCGCTCTTGCTAGCTTTGTCATCTTTATTTCTTTGGAGTGTCTTTCTTTCATCATATGGTTGTCTAACAAATCTTCCTCGTCTTTTGAAGAATTTCTTGAAGTCTCTTACGGCCATGGCATATTCTTCATCATCACTTTCGGAGGTTGAGCTATCCTCATCACTTGATGCTTTCCTAGCTTTCAACGCGATTGACTTGCTTTGCTCTTTCTTTCCTTTGACCATCTCGGAGTCTTTCTTGATTATTGCTTCGTAGACCTTCAAGTTGCCAATCAACTCGTCAAGTTGAAGAGTTGACAAGTTCTTTGATTCTTCAATCGCCGTAACTTTAGCTCGCCATTTTGGATGAAGAGCCCTAAGAAATTTCCTAACAAAATTCTTACTAGAAAAACTCTCATCAAGTGCCTTTAAACTTGTGATGATTGTGTTAAACCTAGCAAAAGCATTATCAATTGGTTCCTCTTCCGAAATCATAAATTGTTCATATTGTTGAACAAGAAGATCTATTTTATTGTCTTTGACTTGACTATTACCTTGGTGAGTTATTAGTAAAGAGTTCCAAATTTCTTTTGCGGTTTCACACATAAAGATCCTTTCGTATTCTTTACGTGGTAACGCATTATAAATAAACATTTTTGCCTCATTATTTTTAGAAAGTTTTCTTTTTAAATCATCACTTTGTTTTTCAAAAGGTACTACTTCATCCATTTTAGTTTCAAAATTATGTTGAATGGGTAAAAAATCACCGTTAGTAATAACGTGCCAAAGATCTAGATCTTTTGATTTCACATAAGTTTCGAATCGATTTTTCCAATATAGAAATCCATCACTTTCAAATAGTGGTGGTCTTTGCATAGATTGCCCTTCTAAATATTTTTCAGATTCCATAGATCGTTTCAAGTTTTAAAATACAGTTTATTTTAAAAATCTTGTTTGACGTGGCTCTTGATACCAATTGTGGAAAACTAGAAGGGGGGGTTGAATAGTTTTACGTCTTTTTAATTTATGAAAACTTTTGTTTATTTTTTAAAACTTCGATTCTATCTTATGTGAATTCAACTCTTGATCAATATGAACAAATATAAACAAATATAGATAAGCAACGCAAGTAAAGTAAATATAATGAAATGAAAGATAGAGATGGAAAGATCAAACCACAACACAGAGATTTATAGTGGTTCGGCTACAAGGACACCTTCCTTGCCCTACTCCACTCCTCGAGTCACCTACTCGAGAGTTTTCTTCACTATGTCAACATACTCCCTTATGGCGGAGAAACCTTACACGACTTTAGCTTACACCGGCTTAACGACACAAAGCTAGATGTCGAGTTCTAATCGTAGCTAGAACCAATCTCACAACTTATACACGACTTTTACACAACTAGTTCACACCTTCTTCACGACTACTTCTTCACGACTACTTCACAACTTCTTCACAACGGCTTCACTACTTCTACACTACTTCTTTACAAACACAACTACTTACTTACACTTAGATCTACTTATCACAACTATACAACACTTTACACAACAACAAGAATGATATGAGTTAAGCTATAATACTTCTTCTCTAGTTGAAGGAGTATTCTTCTTTTGCACTTTGATGGTGGAAGCTTGGATCACTTGGAAACCAATGCTTAAGAGAATATGATCAAAGGATTTTAGAAAGGATTTACAAAGATTAGAGAAGATTTAGAACAGAAGGTTTGGGGTGCAAAAAGGTGAGGAAAAAGTTCAGAGAAAGTCCAGTATTTATAGGCAAAAACTGGAACCTACAGGAGCGGGGGCGGTCCCCTTAAATAGGGGGCCGGTCCCCTTAATTTTAAGGGGGCCGCCTCTATGAATTAAGGGGGTCGCCCCTGCTGAACGTTGGCCAGTTTTGTCCTTTTGTGGGGAAGGTTTTTCTGGGACATTTTTGCCATTTTTGGTTGAAAATTTGAATTCATATTTTTATAAAAGATTAAACATATTTATTTAATACCAAAAATGTTTTTCAAAAATATATAAAATGTTTAAGACATTTTGTAAAATGTTTAGTGATTAAGAAAAACTTCCTTTGATCATATAATGCATTAAGCACTTGTTTATTCATACCTTAAGTGATTGAGTTGTAAAAATTGATATTTACAAATAAATACTTGTTTACGTCATAATTTTTCTTTTTAATGATTTTATATTTTGTGATTATCAAAACGTAGAGACATCGAGAAATATTAATAACGTGTTTAGGCATTATTTATATCAACAGTTTCCAATAGCTTTGGCAATTAATTCCTCCAAAGCAAAAAAACTAAACCGAATCTTTACCAGTAGTCTACCCTTTGCATACTTTCATATAACCTCACTGATGGATTCACATACCTTTGATTGATTTATCATCCGACTTCTTGAACGACTGTTTGGATAACCAATAGATGGGAAAAATGTGTTATACTTGTGTACACACAATTAGCAGATAAAAAAGGGCATATAATGTACCTTCTTTCTTAAAAGCCAATTTCTTTCTGTCTCAACACCAAAAGGGTTAACACATGAAACTCTTTAAATTCCCAAAACTAACAGATGGGATCAAACAATTCCGGACAGTGTTAGGATTCGACACACGGTTAAGGTGGTTAAACCTTTTGTACTTTGTGTGTATGATATATGAGTTAATATGATTAAGAATGCTGAATCTACTTAATCACACTTATAAGGTTATTTGTGTTATGAAAATGGAACAGTTGTGTTTGTTATATGACAAAGAACAATGAAAGATTATCACCAAACGATTCAATATTATTAAGATAATAATACGAGTGATCTTGAGATATCACTAGGGATACAACCTTGAATCTTAAGTTTTTCTTACTTGTGATATTTTTGTGTTTGTTCTTGTTCTAACAGATATGAAAGTTCTAAGTATTTTTAACAACTACTTTAGACACTTATTTTTAACACACTATTAGACACACAATTTAACACACTAATATCTAGTCTAAGATCTTCTTTTATAGTCCAAGAAGATCTTTACAATATTGCTTAAAGTCTTGATAAACTACTTGCTAACTTATCTTGAGTGTGTCAGTACATAAGATACAACATGTATCTGTGTACACAACTTGTTAACTAAGCACATGGGGTAAGATATTATCTACCGTATATTGTTGACCAACATATACATAATATCTTTTCATACTTATCCACTTAGCAGCAGAATGTACATTAGCAGCAGCAATGTTAACACTAGCAGCAGAATCCTTCAGCAGCAGAATGTTAAGACTAGCAGTAGAATCATTTATCGCTAGCAGCAGAATCAAATGTTCTAGCAGCAGGAACAAACATTACCAGCAGGAACCAAATGCTCTAGCAGCAGAATCACACTTAATGTTTTTCTTTGAATAGAACCGATATTAAACTTCTTGAATATTTAATTCCCAACAATCCTCCCCTAAACAAGTGAATCCATTTCAACATGTTTCTGAATTAAATTATGGATTGTGAAGATCTTTCAAACACTTCTGTTCTTCAAGATTGAATATCTTTCTCAGTAACTCATTTGCTTTGTTCTTTGACTTTAACAATATCAACACACATCTTAAACACTGACCTAAAGATGGTGTAACTTCCTTGGATGAAGGAATTATAAGAGGCAATGATGCTGTGTATCTTGGATGCTTGTTTCAACAAGTGAAATCATCTATCAGCATGCCTTTGCAAGTGATGAACAAACGTGGTAAACTGAAATTGAAACTTTTCTTCGTTTGACCTAGATAGAACTTTCTCCTTTAGAATGTTCTTGTCATTTTCAACCTCCATGTCATCATCTTGTATGCTCTTGTCTTTTCCTCCCTTACATTGGGTTTGTTTTCTTTCTTGGGCTTTTATTTCCTCCCCTGAAGCAAATAAAATTTTATCCTCCCTTTTTTGGAAGATCTCTCACTATGTACCAAAATATTTCTTTCTTCATTATTTGATCTACCAATGAGAACTTGTTTTCAGACAATGTTGTACATGTAGCCATCAATTCCTTAAGAGTTTAAGTTGCTGCCCTCATCACTTCTAGGTGTGTTAACTCCTATGAGAGGTGATTCATGGGGCATTAGACTCATGATCCATCAATCGATGGTTTTTGTCAGTCTCTTTGAAAATCCTTTTAAGAAACTTTTGCCGCAGCAGTATGTATATGATTTTATTATGAAAAACCATACTGCTTTCAACCATTTTGAAGGGATTAAGTGTATAACAGACACTTAATCAAAATTTTGGTTTAAAGCAACCTCTGGTTGTGTGAGAACCAATGTTTTCAGTTATAAATAATTGCCTGTGTAAAGATAAACCTATTCAAAAGGCTTTCTTGACAGGGTTTCCAGCTCATAGCAATTGTTGCCTCTAACACAAGTGTTAGATTCACTTTTACTAGCTGTTCTTTCTATCAGATATCCTGAGATTAACACATTATACTTGAAAGTATAAAATGATAGAAAGTGAGTTGCATCAGTTACTATCTGATCAACTAAGTCATCAATTCAATGTGAAATTTCATACTTAGGTTTCAAGAAAGAAGTTTTAAGGAGTTTTAAATTCCCAAACTCAGTCCATCATAAACCTAATATGTAGCAACTAATATTATCATTCTGCTGCTTCCATATTTCACTTGAAAATATCCTTTTGTGTTCACATGATCATACCTGAAATTGTTAGTCTAAAACCAAAAGAACAATGTACAAAGTACTTGTCTTATATTAGAATAATCATAGGACTAACTGTATGAATAACACAAATTAAATTTGTACTAGCAACACAAACTTTTGTAATAGCAGTAGTATCTTTTAAAGCTAGCAGCACAAACAAAAATTTATTTACAAAAACACAAAGTTTAAAATCATTGAGGATTAAGCATTCCAATACTTGCTACCAAGTACTGAAACCTTCCAACATCAAAAGCTTTGGTTAGCAGATCTGCAAAATTGAATTCTGAAGCAATTTTAAGTACTTGAATTAATCTTTTCTCATTGCAGTCTCTTATAAAGTGATGTCTAATTTCAATGTGTTTTGTTTTAGAATGTTGTAATGGATTTTTAATAATACAAATTGTACTACTATTATCAATATGAATAACAGTGTTTAAGAAATTGTACCCATAGTCAAGGAGTTGGTTTTGAAGCCATAGAACTTGACCACAGCAACTTGCAGCAGCTACATATTCAGCTTCAGTTGTTGAATTAGCCACAATTGTTTGCTTCTTACACTGCCATGAAACAAGTCTACACCCAAGGAATTGACATCCTCCAGTTGTTGACTTTCTGTCCAAGCTAGCACCAGCATAATCACTATCCGAAAATGCTACCAAGTCAAAAGGTGATTCCCTTGAATACCATAGACCCAACCTAGGTTGACCCTTGAGATATCTAAAAATTCTCTTGACTGCTGTTAAATGAGAAACCTTTGGAGTTACTTGAAATCTTGCTGATGCGTGGTTTTGTAACCTTACAACAGGTTTTACCTCTCGAGGGATCTCAAGAGGCTTACAACCCCACCAGGCAGTGTACCTGACCGATGTAGTATAGTGTAGTGGTAAGTACGGGGGATTGATCGTTCTCCACAGGGAATAGTGTTCGTTAGGTATGAAAGACTACTCTAATAGGTCTAAGGGTTGAGGAAGATTCTTTTTATGTTTTTATATTTTTTTTTTATGAAAGCAAGTAAAATCTCGGGTTTGAAAGAGTGGGCGGAATTAGTTGCTAGTCAACTAACCCAAATAACTACGGATGCAAATAAAATAAATAACTGAAATGAAAATGTGGTGAGAAACTTATGTGTAGAGAAATGTGTTTACTTAGATTTCCTTACTCCCTAACTATCTTTTACCGGTTAATTAGTGTGTATTAGTCACGTGGATGACGGGTGTATTCCTTAATACCATTCGTGGGGTGGCGTACTTACTTCCCCAACTCTACAAGCTCCTACTTCACTCCTATGTCGAGCCGGCTAGGAAGCTCCTAACATGGGATCACTAGAATCCGCTTGTGCATTAAATACAACCATAAAAACCTTTAGTACGCATTTGGTTCATGTTTCTTAAGACGTTCAAGCAAGTTACCGAATAGGAAGTTAGCCAGTTTTCTTAAGCCTAACATAGATAAACAATCATCCAATACAACTAACAACACACTAATAACCAATAATCAATAGCTAGGTTTCATTAGATCTAAGCAAACACAAGATAAATCTAGCCTAACATGTTAAACAAAAGACAAGAATAAGATAGAATCAAACAACACATAGACATATTGAATGATTAATTGATAACTTATCTTTCAATGTAACATGGAAGATCTCAAGGCAAAAAGCCTTGAAAAAGAAGCTAAAATCGTCTTAGGGTTTTCTCCCAAAATTCCACACACTAAGTCCTCTCTTATGACAAAAAATTAGAAAACTATATATAGACTTTTGGATCTGACGGCGTCACCTTATGGAGTGTGACGCCGTCACCTCGCCGCTTCTAGGGTTCCCGGATGACCTTCTTGACGCCGTCCCTCTTTAGCTCTTCCAAAATCCATTCTGGCTTATCAAGGCTTGACGCCGTCGAACCTTGAACGTGACGCCGTCCCCTTTTGATTTAAGCCGTGACGCCCTTGATCAAGTTAAAGCGTGACGCCGTCAGAATTCACATGCTATTTTCACTGGCTTATCATGAGTAAATTTTACGTCCAACTTTTCTTGCCAAGGCATGACGCCGTCCAGAGTAAATTGTGACGCCGTCAAAGGTAACTTTTAGCCGATTTTTGAGACTTTGCCGTTTTCTTCACTTTTATGCTCCAAAAACGTCCAAAATGCCTCCTTTTCCAGATTTCTCCTCAAAAGTACCTAAAATGACAAAAGGAACGATTTAGGGCAATATTTGATCAAATAAATACGATTTAAGGCTTAAATGACCCCTTAAAAGCGGTACACTTTTCGCTTCATCAAATACCCTTACACTTGAGATTTGCTTGTCCTCAAGCAAATGCGCTTTTATTCTAATCAAAATACAAGTTAGGGGTCATTTAATGCAAACATAAAAGTAATTACAACAAATATTCGTTCCACTTCAATCATAATAAGCACGGAGATTACAAACTAGCACCTCACAAGTAGTGTTTAGATACTCACATCTCTCAAGTGTCATCAAAATAAATCTCATAAATGAAAACGGATAATATCTCTCACTACCTGTCATAGCAAATAGATTACCATAGGCTTGGAAAGGATCGAAAACCTCCTCCACTAGGCGTAAGCACCTAAGATAAACTATCAAAGAGGGCTTTTACATGGGTTATAACGTTAGGTGTAGGGATATGATAAACACGGATTTGTCGGATAAGGGATATTTTACTGGTGGCGAGTTAAAGATCTTGATTAATTACATGTACTATACAATGTTGCTAAGCCAAGACTAGACTCGACTTAAGCTAAAAACAAAATAACAAAAACATAAAATGAAACGGGATGGTAGTCCGTATGTTTTTTCTACTTTTCTTTTTCTCATTTTTTTGTATTTTTCTTATTTTTTTTTTTTTTTTTTTTTTTTTTTTTTTTTTTTTTTTTTTTTGCATACACTTTTGCCCTACCATCCAAAATAATACATTATAGGGGCGTTGCATTCCCCTTACACTTGAACTTTTACATAACTTTACAAATTACTATTCTAATGACTCGAATTAAGATAATTGAAAAACTTGGAGTACTTTTAAAATATTTAGCACATATGGGGGTAATAATGATGTTCTTCCCCATTACTCCATTACACTAGTACTTTACCCATGAGTCCCAATCGTCCCAAAACAATATGTACAAGGATATGACTCGACTTAGCAACCATGTAATCAACTAGATAATTAACTTGGGTTTAAACAAATGTTGTCACAATAATGCACTAAAAATGAGTGCATACAAGGTAGGCTAAGGCGATTTGGGTGTACATTTAAGTGGGGTGTAACAAATTCTTCCTTTAAGTAAAATGCTTAAAGGTCGAAACGAAAAGATAGGCTCTGAGGGGTGTACTAGGGGTATCGTGTACTAAAAATGAGTACAACGTAAAGGGTGTGGGAGAATTACTTGACCAATGTAGCCGAAGTAATTATAACAAAAACACAGGTGTAAAACAATGGGTTAATCCTAATGCCTCTTATCACGTAGTAAATCTAACTACACGAATGTAGTCTCACTTGTGGCCTTGGAATGGTCCTAACGCAAGTTCTAGAATCTAAGTGCTACCGGTACACACATCATAGCATAAATGCTTTTCCTACCAATTCTAGGGGCGAACCTCACATATTTGGGGTGGAAAATTTTTTTAGTGGTACGGTTTTTGTGCTAGTCATATAACTCCTATCCGTGAGACGCTCATTAAGATCAAAGTTTCACTCCTATATGTTGTAAAAAATTTTAAATTTGGCACTAAAATTGCCCTAACAGGTATTTATCTCAGTTTTATTACACATCTACTATTAAAAAAACAAAAATCAAGCGTAATAGTATTCTCTAAAATCGTACTTTTACCCCTTACACTTAAGATGAACATTGTCCCCAATGTTCAAATAACAAGATGTAAAAGAAAAAAGTAAAGGAATGAAATCAAATACTCCCCTGATTCGCTCGGTGGATAATGAAATTACACGGTTAGATCTTCCTCCAAGGTAATGTTGAAGCTCCATGACTAATGCATCGCCATAAGCTTGATTCCATAAACATCTCCTTGTCCAAAATAACCTGTTAAACCTGAGAAAACAAACACGAAAACCTGCATAACATCGGCGGGATAAAATCTATATATAAGGATATAATGCTTGTGGAATGATAATTTTGCAGATTCCTGGAGATTATAAGTTGGAGATTTTAATAAAAACTTTTTATGAAAACAAAACTTTCAAAAATTTCTGAAAATTAAATCTGACGCCGTCAGGTTATAAACCTTGACGCCGTCAGAAATGACCTGACAAAAATTCTCATTTTAAGTTTCCGGAAAATTTCTGGAAAAACCTTTACCTTACTTCCTGGAAATCCTGCAAAACATCATTATGACTCGATACAAGCATTTGACTCAAACAAATACTAATATGTATGTTAATTTATTATTACTATGATTCATGTTCATATGTGTTCTAATAAACCGATTTAGATTTCCCTTACACTTAACTTTTGCAAAATACCTTTATATGTAGTTAAGACGAAGTTAAAAACAAAATAAAGCATTTTCACAAATTACTTTTGAACATGAATCAATAAGAATTAAAATTAAACATACATACGGAAACAAATAAAAACAAACAAACAAACAAATAAACACACAAAGCAAATAAATAAAATAAAGCTTGGGTTGCCTCCCAAGAAGCGCTTTTCTTTATTAACGAGTCTTGTAGCTAGACTCAAAGTCACGGACATTACGTGACTCCATCATCGGTCACGGTTCCTAGGCCATTCTCCTTCCCGGTTTTATATTCCGGTCCTAATTTCAAACAATCCTTGTAGAAACCGAATATCCTTTCCATAACATAGTCTACTCCTTTACTTCTATCCTCATCATTCCTATAGTAGACCGCTTGCTTGAGCTCCTTCTCAACATTTGACAAGTGTTGGAATTGTTCAATCTTATATGGCATTTGGTAGCTTACTTCATCGGTCTCATCCTTAAATCTAACTATCCCTAAGGAAGGTTCATAAGTCATTCTAGAGACCTCAACAAATGGTTTTCCAAAAACCACTTGAGTCAAGGATGCATCGACTATTGGGCGGATATCTTCTACAATTACAAAGTCGGTGACATAGGTGAAGTTTCCTACATAAACCGGTAATCCCTTAACTCTTCCCGTGAAGTTACTCATCCAACCCTTGTCAGGGAACATCCTATACCCAAGTTGATTCTTCATTATCAAGTTGTAGTGGGCTCTAGTCATGATGTTTATGGGTGATCTAAGATCGATGTAGGCTTTCCACACATGCAAATGTCCGATGTTGCATGGTATGTTGAGATTAGAAGGGTCACCTATTTCAATGATTGGTCTACCTAGGAGGTATGGTGTCTCGGGGTCATCGAATAAGTTTGTATGATATGCGCGCTCTTCCTTAGTGGGTAACCTATCGAAGTAGTCCTCATCATCATCTACTTCTTCAATCTCACTTGTCCTAACTTCCTTATCAACCTCGACTTTCTTATCCTCATCCTTAGGTTCACTATTATCCTCATTCCTATCAATTGGTTTAATAGTGACAATGTTGACAAAGTGGACTGATTGCGTGGTTTTGTAACCTTACAACAGGTTTTACCTCTCGAGGGATCTCAAGAGGCTTACAACCCCACCAGGCAGTGTACCTGACCGATGTAGTATAGTGTAGTGGTAAGTACGGGGGATTGATCGTTCTCCACAGGGAATAGTGTTCGTTAGGTATGAAAGGCTACTCTAATTAGGTCTAAGGGTTGAGGAAGATTCTTTTTATGTTTTTATAATTTTATGAAAGCAAGTAAAATCTCGGGTTTGAAGGAGTGGGCGGAATTAGTTGCTAGTCAACTAACCCAAATGACTACGAATGCAAATAAAATAAAATAACAAAAATGAAAAGTGGTGAGAAACTTATGTGTAGAGAAATGTGTTTACTTAGATTTCCTTACTCCCTAACTATCTTTTACCGGTTAATTAGTGTGTATTAGTCGCGTGGATGACGGGTGTATTCCTTAATACCATTCGTGGGGTGGCGTACTTACTTCCCCAACTCTACAAGCTCCTACTTCACTCCTATGTCGAGCCGGCTAGGAAGCTCCTAACATGGGATCACTAGAATTCTCTTGTGCATTAAATACAACCATAAAAACCTTTAGTACGCGTTTGGTTCATGTTTCTTAAGACGTTCAAGCAAGTTACCGAATAGGAAGTTAGCCAGTTTTCTTAAGCCTAACATAGATAAACAATCATCCAATACAACTAACAACACACTAACAACCAATAATCAATAGCTAGGTTTCATTAGATCTAAGCAAACACAAGATAAAATTAGCCTAACATGTTAAACAAAAGACAAGCATAAGATAGAATCAAACAACACATAGACATATTGAATGATTAATTGATAACTTATCTTTCAATGAAACATGGAAGATCTCAAGGCAAGAAGCCCTGAAAAAGTAGCTAAAATCGTCTTAGGGTTTTATCCCAAAATTCCACACACTAAGCTCTCCCTTATGACAAAAGATTAGAAAACTATATATAGATTTTTGGATCTGACGGCGTCACCTTATGCATTGTGACGCCGTCACCTCGCCGCTTTTAGGGTTCCCGGGTGACCTTCTTGACGCCGTCCCTCTTTAGCTCTTCAAAAATCCATTCTGGCCTATCAAGGCTTGACGCCGTCGGATCATGAACGTGACGCCGTCCCCTTATGATTTAAGCCGTGACGCCCTTGATTTAGTTAAAGCGTGACGCCGTCAGAATTCTCATGCTAACTCACTGGCCCGTCATGAGTAAATTTCACATCCAACTTTTCTTGCCAAGGCATGACGCCGTCCCATGTTAATTGTGACGCCGTCAAGAGTAACTTTTAGCCGATTCTTGAGACTTTGCCGTTTTCTTCACTTTAATGCTCCAAAAACGTCCAAAATGCCTCCTTTTCCAGATTTCCTCCCAAAAGTACCTAAAATGACAAAAGGAACGATTTAGGGCAATATTTGATCAAATAAATACGATTTAGGGCTTAAATGACCCCTTAAAAGCGGTACACTTTTCGCCTCATCAAATACCCTTACACTTGAGATTTGCTTGTCCTCAAGCAAATGCGCTTTTATTCTAATCAAAATACAAGTTAGGGGTCATTTAATGCAAACATAAAAGTAATTACAACAAATATTCGTTCCACTTCAATCATAATAAGCACGGAGATTACATACTAGCACCTCACAAGTAGTGTTTAGATACTCACATCTCTCAAGTGTCATCAAAATAAATCTCGTAAATGAAAACGGAAAATATCTCTCACTACCTGTCATAGCAAATAGATTACCATAGGCTTGGGAAAGGATCGAAAACCTCCTCCACTAGGCGTAAGCACCTAAGATAAACTATCAAAGAGGGCTTTTAAATGGGTTATAACGTTAGGTGTAGGGAAAAGGAAAACACGGTTTTGTTGGATACGGGATATTTTACTGGTGGCGAGTTAAAGATCTTGATCAATTACATGTACTATACAATGTTGCTAAGCCAAGACTAGACTCAATTTTAAGCTAGAAACAAAATAACAAAAACATAAAGATAAACATAAAATGAAACGGGATGGTAGTCCGTATGTTTTTTCTATTTTTCATTTTCTCATTTTTTGTATTTTTCTTGATTTTTTCGATTTTTTTTTTTTTTTTTTTTTTTTTTTTTGACATACATTCTTGCCCTACCATCCAAAATAATACATCATAGGGGCGTTGCATTCCCCTTACACTTGAATTTTTACATAACTTTACAAATACTAATCTAATGACTCGAATTAAGATAATTGAAAAACTTGGAGTACTTTTAAAACATTTAGCACATATGGGGGTAATAAATGATGTTCTTCCCCATTACTCCATTATACTAGTACTTTACCCATGAGTCCCAATCGTCCCAAAACAATATGTACAAGGATATGACTCGACTTAGCAACCATGTAATCAACTAGATCATTAACTTGGGTTTAAACAAATGTTGTAACAATAATGCACTAAAGATGAGTGCATACAAGGTAGGCTAAGGCGATTTGGGTGTACATTTTAGTGGGGTGTAACAAATTCTTCCTTTAAGTAAAATGCTTAAAGGTCGAAACGAAAAGATAGGCTCTGAGGGGTGTACTAGGGGTATCGTGTACTAAAAATGAGTACAACGCAAAGGGTGTGGGAGAATTACTTGACCAATGTAGCCAACGTAATTATAACAAAAACACAGGTGTAAAACAATGGGTTAATCCTAATGCCTCTTATCATGTAGTAAATCTAACTACACGAATGTAGTCTCACTTGTGGCCTCGGAATGGTCCTAACGCAAGTTCTAGAATCTAAGTGCTACCGGTACACACATCATAGCATAAATGCTTTTCCTACCAATTCTAGGGGCGAACCTCACATATTTGGGGGTGGAAAATTTTTTTAGTGGTACGGTTTTTGTGCTAGTCATATAACTCCTATCCGTGAGACGCTCATTAAGATCAAAGTTTCACTCCTATATGTTGTAAAAAATTTTAAATTTGGCACTAAAATTACCCTAATCAAGTATTTCTCTCAGTTTTATTACACATCTATTATTAAACAAACAAAAATCAAGCGCAATTGTATTCTCTAAAATCGTACTTTTACCCTCCCCTTACACTTAAGATGAACATTGTCCCCAATGTTCAAATAACAAGATGTAAAAGTAAATAAGGTAAAAGAATGAAATCAAATACTCCCCTGATTCGCTCGTTGGATAGTGAAATCACACGGTTAAATCTTCCTCCAAAGAGAATGTTGAAGCTCCATGACTAATGCATCGCCATAAGCTTGATTCCATAAACATTTCCTTGTCCAAAATAACCTGTTAACCTGAGAAAACAAACACGAAAACCTGCATAACATCGGCGGGATAAAATCTATATATAAGGATATAATGCTTGTGGACTGATAATTTTGCAGATTCCTGGAGATTATAAGTTGGAGATTTAATAAAAACTTTTTATGAAAACAAAACTTTCAAAAATTTCTGGAAATTAAATCTGACGCCGTCAGGTTATAACCCCTGACGCCGTCAGAAATGACCTGACAAAAATTTTCATTTTAAGTTTCCGGAAAATTTCTGGAAAAACCTTTACCTTACTTCCTGGAAATCCTGCAAAACATCACTATGACTCGATACAAGCATTTGACTCAAACAAATACTAATATGTATGCTAATTTATTATTATTACGATTCATGTTCATATGTGTTCTAATAAACCGATTTAGATTTCCCTTACACTTATCTTTTGCAAAATACCTTTATATGTAGTTAAGACGAAGTTAAAAACAAAATAAAGCATTTTCACAATTTAGTTTTAAACATGAATCAATAAGAATAAAAATTAAACATACATACGGAAACAAATAAAATCAAACAAACAAATAAATAAACACATAAAGCAAATAAAACAAATAAAGCTTGGGTTGCCTCCCAAGAAGCGCTTTTCTTTATTAACGAGTCTTGTAGCTAGACTCAAAGTCACGCTACCCTATGTAAGTAAGCTCGTCATCTAGGACGTCTTTAGGGTTAAGCTTGGATTGAAGTTTCCTATTGGTCCGCTTAGTACGATATGTCTTTTCAAACTTCTCTCCATCCGGGTCATACAATGTCATCTTGATATGCCATGACCCATCTCCATCTTTGGGTGGTTTATCCCATTTCCACTTATGATCATCTTCCTCACAAATCCACTTATTCATTCCTAGGTTAATTGGCAAAACTCCTAGGAAATCAATCATCCTTCTAAAAACTAGAGGGTCTTCAAATGGATCCAATTCGGTGTCCCTAGCCAAGAGTTGCTCCACCGTATGTGTTCGGTTAACAAAGTCCTCTTCTAGGTAAAATGGGCGTTGGGGTCCTATGAAGTCTCTATCAATCCAAGGTCCATATCTAGATGGTCTCCTATTTAATTCTAACCAATGGGGTGTCGGTTCCTCACTAGTATCATAGGCGTGTTTCTTAACATCATAGATTGACCAGGTATCTCCTTCTCCTACCGCTATCTTAGATTCCTTACAATCAATCATAGCACTAGCGGTCGCCAAAAATCCTCTACCTATCAACAAGGGGCATGTAGGGTCGCTAACCATATCAAGGACGTGGAAATCGGCTAAAATGGTTAGTTTTCCAATGTGTACTAACACGTCCTTAACTACTCCAACCGGGTAAGCAACACTTCCATCCGCTAAGCCTATTATCACCTCGGTTTCTTCAAGTTTTCCAAGTTTTAGAGAGGTGTAGAGAGGTAACGGAAGTAGGTTAAGGCTTGATCCAAGATCGGATAATGTGTCATAAGCCTCCGAATTACCGACCTTGCAAGGTAGAACAAATAAGCCCGGATCATCTAACTTCTTAGGTAGTTTGTTTTGAACGAAGGCGGTCCCTTTTTCGCCTAATTTGAGCTTCTTCTCATCCAACACATCAACAACCGGACTTTCAAGGTGGAGCTCCTTGAATTCTTCGTCAAGGTTTTGAGTGGGAGGTGTTTCAACTATGTTGTTGACCAATTTGGATGTCATAACTTCTTGGTCATTTGGAACGACTTGGGTTTGTTTGAAACACGTGCTCATGGAATTGACCGAATAATATTGTGGACAAGAACTAGGGGACGAAACCGATGAAATAGCATTGACGTTCAGTTTCGGGTTCTTGACCGTGTTGCTAGGGAGTGCTCCCATTTCTCGGTCATTGAGGGCTTTCAACAAGGTGTCAATCTTATCGGTCATCTCGCTTTGTTTTTGTTTGAAATCGGCTTCAAACTTGGCTAAACGAGCTTCTTGAGATGCCATAAATTGAGACATCAATCCTTCAAAGTTATTGGTACTACCATTGCCGGAAGGATTGTTGCTGAAAGTACGGTTCGAGTTGGAACCGCTTGATTGGAAACGATTAGGTGGGTTGGAAGAATTGGTTTGTTGAGAGTTTTGGTTTTGTTTCCACCTAAGGTTCGGGTGATTTTTCCATGAGGGGTTGTATGAATCACCATAATGGTTTGGCTCGGGTTTGAAAGTGTACCACTTGTCTCCCGCTCCGTCGGTACGCGAGGATGCGTAGTCCACAAAAGCTTGTTCGGGGAGTTCCATGCAATCACGAGTGTCGTGGGGACCACTACATAATTCACATGAGGAAGTGATTTTGTTCACTTGGCTTGAAGATTTAGGAGCCTCGTAGGATTTCATGAGAAACTTGACTTGGTCTTCAAGTTCTATGATCCTACGGTCGGAAGTGCTTGAATTGTTCGAAGGCAAAGATATTGCCTTGACCGTTTTATTCAAATCACGGGGATCACTCCAACTTTCGTTGTCATAAAGAGCAAGATCCTCTAGGAGAGCCCATGATTGTTCCGCACTTAGATCACGTAGCTTGCCACCGGCCGATTGGTCAATGGTTTGCCTCGTGGAGAGATTGATATGGTCATAGAAGATTTGGACTTGGAGCCAAAGTTCTATGCCATGGTGAGGGACTTTTTGGAGTAAGTCCTTGAATCGAGTCCATGCCTCGTAGAGAGTTTCGCCTTGACGTTGTTGGAACATCAAGATATCATTCCTTAGCTTGGTAGTTCTTCCCGGTGGGAAAAACTGAGCAAGGAAACGAGTGGTGAGATCATCCCAAGAGGTAATGGATCCTACGGGTTGACGTTCTAGCCACTGACTAGCTTGGTCCCGCAGAGAGAATTGGAAGAGACGCAATCGGGTCGTCTCTCGAGTGGCAACATCAAGGTCTATAGAATCAACGATTTTAAGAAAGTCCTTGAGATGTTGATTAGGATCTTCAGAACGAAGTCCATGGAATGCGCATCCGCTTTGCACCAACCGGATGGTGTCGGATCGCAAGGGTGTGATATTGGCTCCTTGAGTGAGCTCAATGGTGTTTCGATAGCCATGGTGGCTAGGACGGGAATACTCTCCTAAAGTACGGGCTCTAGGAGGTGGTGGTGGTTGTTGTGGTGGTGGGTTGTGGGGGTTAAGGATATTACCATCTTCCATGATGTCGGATGGTATGGTTACGAACAAAGACACGAAGAAAATAGATAGACTAAAGAAAACCTAGAAAAATAAAATAAAAATCTCACTAGAAAGGAATCTAGTGAGTAGACCTAATAGAAATAAAAATTCAACCTAAACAATAATTATTCCCCGGCAGCGGCGCCAAAAACTTGATTGCGTGGTTTTGTAACCTTACAACAGGTTTTACCTCTCGAGGGATCTCAAGAGGCTTACAACCCCACCAGGCAGTGTACCTGACCGATGTAGTATAGTGTAGTGGTAAGTACGGGGGATTGATCGTTCTCCACAGGGAATAGTGTTCGTTAGGTATGAAAGGCTACTCTAATTAGGTCTAAGGGTTGAGGAAGATTTTTTTTATGTTTTTATAATTTTATGAAAGCAAGTAAAATCTCGGGTTTGAAGGAGTGGGCGGAATTAGTTGCTAGTCAACTAACCCAAATGACTACGAATGCAAATAAAATAAAATAACAAAAATGAAAAGTGGTGAGAAACTTATGTGTAGAGAAATGTGTTTACTTAGATTTCCTTACTCCCTAACTATCTTTTACCGGTTAATTAGTGTGTATTAGTCGCGTGGATGACGGGTGTATTCCTTAATACCATTCGTGGGGTGGCGTACTTACTTCCCCAACTCTACAAGCTCCTACTTCACTCCTATGTCGAGCCGGCTAGGAAGCTCCTAACATGGGATCACTAGAATTCGCTTGTGCATTAAATACAACCATAAAAACCTTTAGTACGCGTTTGGTTCATGTTTCTTAAGACGTTCAAGCAAGTTACCGAATAGGAAGTTAGCCAGTTTTCTTAAGCCTAACATAGATAAACAATCATCCAATACAACTAACAACACACTAACAACCAATAATCAATAGCTAGGTTTCATTAGATCTAAGCAAACACAAGATAAAATTAGCCTAACATGTTAAACAAAAGACAAGCATAAGATAGAATCAAACAACACATAGACATATTGAATGATTAATTGATAACTTATCTTTCAATGAAACATGGAAGATCTCAAGGCAAGAAGCCCTGAAAAAGTAGCTAAAATCGTCTTAGGGTTTTATCCCAAAATTCCACACACTAAGCTCTCCCTTATGACAAAAGATTAGAAAACTATATATAGATTTTTGGATCTGACGGCGTCACCTTATGCATTGTGACGCCGTCACCTCGCCGCTTTTAGGGTTCCCGGGTGACCTTCTTGACGCCGTCCCTCTTTAGCTCTTCAAAAATCCATTCTGGCCTATCAAGGCTTGACGCCGTCGGATCATGAACGTGACGCCGTCCCCTTATGATTTAAGCCGTGACGCCCTTGATTTAGTTAAAGCGTGACGCCGTCAGAATTCTCATGCTAACTCACTGGCCCGTCATGAGTAAATTTCACATCCAACTTTTCTTGCCAAGGCATGACGCCGTCCCATGTTAATTGTGACGCCGTCAAGAGTAACTTTTAGCCGATTCTTGAGACTTTGCCGTTTTCTTCACTTTAATGCTCCAAAAACGTCCAAAATGCCTCCTTTTCCAGATTTCCTCCCAAAAGTACCTAAAATGACAAAAGGAACGATTTAGGGCAATATTTGATCAAATAAATACGATTTAGGGCTTAAATGACCCCTTAAAAGCGGTACACTTTTCGCCTCATCATGACAATGTTGACAAAGTGGACGTGTTTGGATGAAGAGGGGTCTTTTACTTGGGGTCCGCTATTTGTGTTCCTAGCGTCCTTATGTGGAGGTGATAACACTTGGTTATGGAGAGCTTTCAACAAGTTGTCAATTTTATTGGTCATCTCCGTTTGTTGTTGATTGAATTCGGTCTCGAATCTAGCTATCCGAGCTTCTTGAGATGCCATAAATTGGGACATCAATCCTTCAAAGTTATTGGTACTACCATTGCCGGAAGGATTGTTGTTGAAAGTACGGTTCGAGTTGGAGCCGCTTGATTGGAAACGATTAGGTGGGTTGGAAGAATTTGTTTGTTGTGCGTTTTGGTTTTGTTTCCACCTAAGGTTCGGGTGATTTTTCCATGAGGGGTTGTATGTATCACCGTAATGGTTTGGCTCGGGTTTGAAAGTGTACCACTTGTCTCCCGCTCCGTCGGTACGCGAGGATGCGTAGTCCACAAAAGCTTGTTCGGGGAGTTCCATGCAATCACGAGTGTCGTGGGGACCACTACATAATTCACATGAAGAAGTGATTTTGTTCACTTGGCTTGAAGGGTTAGGAGCCTCGTAGGATTTCATGAGAAACTTGACTTGGTCTTCAAGTTCTATGATCCTACGGTCGGAAGTGCTTGAATTGTTCGAAGGCAAAGATATTGCCTTGACCGTTTTATTCAAATCACGGGGATCACTCCAACTTTCGTTGTCATAAAGAGCAAGATCCTCTAGGAGAGCCCATGATTGTTCCGCACTTAGATCACGTAGCTTGCCACCGGCCGATTGGTCAATGGTTTGCCTCGTGGAGAGATTGATATGGTCATAGAAGATTTGGACTTGGAGCCAAAGTTCTATGCCATGGTGAGGGACTTTTTGGAGTAAGTCCTTGAATCGAGTCCATGCCTCGTAGAGAGTTTCGCCTTGACGTTGTTGGAACATCAAGATATCATTCCTTAGCTTGGTAGTTCTTCCCGGTGGGAAAAACTGAGCAAGGAAACGAGTGGTGAGATCATCCCAAGAGGTAATGGATCCTGCGGGTTGACGTTCTAGCCACTGACTAGCTTGGTTCCGCAGAGAGAATTGGAAGAGACGCAATCGGGTCGTCTCTCGAGTGGCAACATCAAGGTCTATAGAATCAACGATTTTGAGAAAGTCCCTGAGGTGTTGATTAGGATCTTCAGAACGAAGTCCATGGAATGCGCATCCGCTTTGCACCAACCGGATGGTGTCGGATCGCAAGGGTGTGATATTGGCTCCTTGAGTGAGCTCAATGGTGTTTCGATAGCCATGGTGGCTAGGACGGGAATACTCTCCTAAAGTACGGGCTCTAGGAGGTGGTGGTGGTTGTTGTGGTGGTGGGTTGTGGGGGTTAAGGATATTACCATCTTCCATGATGTCGAATGGTAATGGTTACGAACAAAGACACGAAGAAAATAGATAGACTAAAGAAAACCTAGAAAAATAAACCAAAAATCTCACTAGAAAGGAATCTAGTGAGTAGACCTATAAAATATAAAATTCAACCTAAATAATAACTATTCCCCGGCAGCGGCGCCAAAAACTTGATGCGTGGTTTTGTAACCTTACAACAGGTTTTACCTCTCGAGGGATCTCAAGAGGCTTACAACCCCACCAGGCAGTGTACCTGACCGATGTAGTATAGTGTAGTGGTAAGTACGGGGGATTGATCGTTCTCCACAGGGAATAATGTTCGTTAGGTATGAAAGACTACTCTAATAGGTCTAAGGGTTGAGGAAGATTCTTTTTATGTTTTTATATTTTTTTTTTATGAAAGCAAGTAAAATCTCGGGTTTGAAAGAGTGGGCGGAATTAGTTGCTAGTCAACTAACCCAAATAACTACGGATGCAAATAAAATAAATAACTGAAATGAAAATGTGGTGAGAAACTTATGTGTAGAGAAATGTGTTTACTTAGATTTCCTTACTCCCTAACTATCTTTTACCGGTTAATTAGTGTGTATTAGTCGCGTGGATGACGGGTGTATTCCTTAATACCATTCGTGGGGTGGCGTACTTACTTCCCCAACTCTACAAGCTCCTACTTCACTCCTATGTCGAGCCGGCTAGGAAGCTCCTAACATGGGATCACTAGAATTCGCTTGTGCATTAAATACAACCATAAAAACCTTTAGTACGCATTTGGTTCATGTTTCTTAAGACGTTCAAGCAAGTTACCGAATAGGAAGTTAGCCAGTTTTCTTAAGCCTAACATAGATAAACAATCATCCAATACAACTAACAACACACTAATAACCAATAATCAATAGCTAGGTTTCATTAGATCTAAGCAAACACAAGATAAATCTAGCCTAACATGTTAAACAAAAGACAAGAATAAGATAGAATCAAACAACACATAGACATATTGAATGATTAATTGATAACTTATCTTTCAATGTAACATGGAAGATCTCAAGGCAAAAAGCCTTGAAAAAGAAGCTAAAATCGTCTTAGGGTTTTCTCCCAAAATTCCACACACTAAGTCCTCTCTTATGACAAAAAATTAGAAAACTATATATAGACTTTTGGATCTGACGGCGTCACCTTATGGAGTGTGACGCCGTCACCTCGCCGCTTCTAGGGTTCCCGGATGACCTTCTTGACACCGTCCCTCTTTAGCTCTTCCAAAATCCATTCTGGCTTATCAAGGCTTGACGCCGTCGAACCTTGAACGTGACGCCGTCCCCTTTTGATTTAAGCCGTGACGCCCTTGATCAAGTTAAAGCGTGACGCCGTCAGAATTCACATGCTATTTTCACTGGCTTATCATGAGTAAATTTCACGTCCAACTTTTCTTGCCAAGGCATGACGCCGTCCAGAGTAAATTGTGACGCCGTCAAAGGTAACTTTTAGCCGATTTTTGAGACTTTGCCGTTTTCTTCACTTTTATGCTCCAAAAACGTCCAAAATGCCTCCTTTTCCAGATTTCTCCTCAAAAGTACCTAAAATGACAAAAGGAACGATTTAGGGCAATATTTGATCAAATAAATACTATTTAAGGCTTAAATGACCCCTTAAAAGCGGTACACTTTTCGCTTCATCACTTGCACAAGCACAAACAGAGAACATGATATCAGGTCTTGATAATGTAAGATTCATCAAAGAACCTATCATAAATCTGTAAGTGTGTACATCTACATTTTCTCCATCTAATTCTTTAAGAAGTGGCTTCTCAGAGTCCATTGGTGTGCTTGCTACTTTTGAATCAGCAAATTGAAATTTTCTAAGTATATCTGCAACATACTTGTCCTGAGAGATAAAGATTCCTTCATTTGATTGCTTAACTTGCAGACCCAAAAAGAATGTAAGTTCTCCCATAGAACTCATCTGAAACTTATCATGCATAAGTTTCTCAAACTCTAAACACATATCCTTCCTTGTAGATCCAAAGATAATGTCGTCCACATACACCTGCACTAACAGAAGATCCTTCTTGTGATGTTTGATAAAAAGTGTCTGATCAATCTTTCCTCTTTGAAATCCATTTTCTAATAAGTAGGAAGCTAGTGTTGCATACCAAGCTCTTGGTGCCTGATGAAGGCCATAGAGAGCTTTAACTACTCTGTACACTTTGTCTGCATGTTGTGGGTCAATGAAGCCTGGAGGTTGTGAAACATACACCTCTTCTTCAATTGTTCCATATAAAAATGCACTCTTGACATCCATTTGATAAACTGTGAAGCCTAATAATGAAACATAAGCTAAGAAAAGCCTAATTGCCTCAATCCTTGCTACTGGAGCATAAACCTCATCATAGTCTATTCCTTCTTGTTGTGTGTACCCTTGGGCTACTAATCTAGCCTTATTCCTAATCACTATGCTCCTTTCATCCCTTTTATTCTTGAAAACCCATCTAGTGCCAATTACCTTTGCATCCTTAGGTAAATCAACTAGCACCCATACCTTCTGAATCTTGAGCTGAAGAAGCTCCTCTTGCATAGCTTCTACCCAGCTAGAATCATCTAAGGCTTTCAGAATGTTCTTTGGTTCATCTTGTGAGAGAAAACATACAAACAAGCAAGAGTTTGTGTTGGGAATTAAATATTCAAGATGTCTAATATCGGGTTCTAATCCAAGAAATACTCTAAGTGTAATTCTGCTGCTAGTGCAAAATGGTTTCTGCTGATAATGTTGTTCCTGCTGATAGAACATTTCACTCTGCTGATAGTGATAAATGACTCTGCTGATAGGCTTAGCATTCTGCTGATGGATTCTGCTGATAGCGATAACTTGTTCCTGCTGATAGTGAACACTCTGCTGATGAAAGGATAAGATTGAAAAGATATTTATTGTATTTTGGTCAAAAATATACGGTAGATAATATCTTACTCCATGTGCTTAGTTAACAAGTTGTATACATAGATACATGTTGTATCTTATGTACTGACACTCAATAGGATAAGTTAACAAAGTAAGTCGGCTAAGACTTTAAGCAATATGTAAAGATCTTTTGACTATAAAAGAGATCTTAGTTGTGATATTAGTGTAGCACGTTAAGAACATAGAGTTAGTTCATGCATATGTTATTGTAAGAACATATCAACTGTTAGATAAGAACAAACACAAAAACATCACAAGTTAGAAAAACATAAGATTCAAGGTTGTAACCCTAGTGATATCTCAAGATCACTCGTATTATTATCTTTAATAATATTGAATCATTTGGTGATAATCTTTATGTGTTCATTGCTAACTAACAAACATAACAATTCCATTTCCATAACATACACAACCTTCTAAGTTTGGTTGAGTGAATTCCGCGCACTTAATCATTTTAACACAACATATCATACACACAAAGTTAGAGGGTTTAACCACCTTAATCGTGTGTCCAGGATCCTAGCAAGTGGTATCAGAGCCAGGTTGATATTGTTGTTTTTAAAAGAAACAAGAAATGGATGTGCAAGATGTTCAAACAAATGTTGCTGCAAAGTTGCCCATGATCAAACCCAATGAGTTTGAGTTATGGAGGATGAAAGTTGAGCAATATTTTATGGTTCAAGATTATGCTCTTTGGGACATAATTCAGTATGGTGATTCCTTCACTTTAGGCTATTCAGATGTTCTTCTTGAAGGGAAGACAGTTAGAAAAAGAAATACTGGACCAGTTTGCATTGATGAAAAGATACAGAAGAGAAATGATCAGAAAGCAAGAAACTTGTTGCTTATGACCATTCCTGGTGAGCAAATGCTATCTTTTAACAAATATCTTGATGCAAAAACTCTGTTTGAAGAGATTTGTGCATGGTTTGGTGGTAATGAAACTACCAAAAAGACACAGAAGACTTTACTAAAGCACCAATTTGAAAACTTTACTGCTTTTAGTAATGAGTCTTTTGACAAACTAATTTCAAGACTACACAAGCTTGTCAGTCAGTTAGTTGTGTTGGGTGTTGAGACTGAGAAGGAAGATCTCAACATGAAGTTCTTGAAAAGTCTACCTGTTGATTTTCATACTCATGTTATTGTCTGGATGAACAAACCAGAAATTGAAACAATGAAGCTTAATGATTTGTTCAACAACTTTAAAATTGTTGAACAAAGTCTAAAGAGAGGTGGAAATTATGGTACTAGTTCTGGGAACGCTGCACTCTTATCAGTTCCTAGTGTTAGTCATACAGAAGAGGTAGATGAAGTTGAAAGTGTTTCAAATGTTACTTATGGTGGTCCTTCTACTAGTTTACAAAAGGATATTGCTGGACTTGGAGATCCAACATTTTATGCCTTTATAACCAATCAAGCTAGTGGTTCTCCTTTAAATCATGAAGACCTTGAGCAGGTAGATGGTGATGATTTGGAAGAGATGGATATTAAGTGGCAAGTTGCTTTACTTAGCATGAGAGCTAAGAAGTTTTGGCAGAAAACTAGAAAGCAAATTACCATAAATGGTAATGATACTGCTGGGTTCGATAAGAAGAAAGTGGAATGTTTTAACTGTCATAGGTTGGGACACTTTGCTAAAGAATGTAGAAGCCCAAGGAAGCAGGATAATAGGAACACTTGGTTTAAACAAGAAAGGAATAAGGAAGTACTGGTGGAAGAGCCAAAGGCTATGCTGGCTATTGATGGTATTGGATATGATTGGAGCTCTATGGCTACTAAAGAGGATGCACCACCAAATGCTGCTCTTATGGCTACTGAATTTGCTCTAATGGCTTCTTCTGATTCAGAGATAGATACCATTCCTACTTGTACTAATTCATGTCCTAATCTTAAAAATTATGAAGACATTAAAAAGAGATTTGATGCTTTTAGAGAAGAGTTAATTGATGCCCTTCATAATTTAGCTAATCATAAGAGGTGTGTAGGAGTTTTAGAAAAACAGATTCAACATTATAAAATGAATGAATCTACGTTTACTGATGACTTAAATGCTTTAAAAAGAGGAATAGCATTTAGAGATGAGTTACTTAATGAGCAAAGTAGACAGTTATCTGAAGTCAAAACTGAAAAAGAAAATGTTAAGGTAACTATAGATACTCTAGCACATGCCTCAGAAGGAATGAATAAGATTTGGGAAGCTCAGGTAATTGATAAAGCTAATTCAGGTGTAGGTTACAAAACTGTCCCTCCACCATATAAAGGTGTTCCTTCACCTCCAGGTGTTGACCTAGCACATACAGGTTTAGCTGAGTTTCAAGAACCAATTATGGAATATGGTTCTAAGACTAGTAAGAGACTTAAGGTAGCAAAGATAAGTAAAAGTTTAGATAAAACTTTACTTTATCAGGACAAGGAGTCCTTTGCTAAGAAAGGAGAAACTATAGTTGTTGAAGATTGTACAACTGATAGTGATGATGATGAAGTAGAACAGGTTATGTCTAAACCTGAAGTGGTTAAGAAAGTTGGAACAAGTGTTCCTAAGATAGTCAAACACAATACTGATAGGCCTAAATCAAACATTAAGCATGTTAGGCAACCAGTTAGATATTGTGAGCAATATAGAACCACCAACAAGCCCAGAGGTAACCAAAGGAATTGGATCAACCTCAAGTCTAACCAATTAGGTGATGACTTTGCTTTTTATAATAAAGCTTGTTATACATGTGGTAGTTTTGACCATCTTGCAGCTTTCTGCAACCAATGGATATCTGGGTATGAAAACCATAGAGTGAAACACAAAAGGAAAAAACCTAAATCTCACTTTCACTCTAGTTCTAAGAAATCAAACCCCAGAGTAGTCAAAAATAAGTCTATCTCAAAATCTGATCCTGCTGATAGACCAAATGATCCTGCTGCTAAAAAATTTGTTCCTGCTGCTCGACCATTTATGACTATTAACCCAAAATCAACAGCTAAGGGTGCAAAAACATTTTTCAAACATACACCTACAACTGTTCTAAGTCCCATTCAATCAAAGGCAGTGGTCCATAAACAAATTTGGAGACCAAAGAGTTCAACTACAAAGTTAGCAGACTCTGCTGATAAGCTTGTGGTTTACTCTGCTGCTAAGGAAAAAGGGCAAATGCTGTTAAGGCCTCAGCATGTTGGATTCTTAAATCCAATGTTGCATCAACTATCCTCAAAAGATTCAATTACATTGATGCAAGAGGCAGATCCAAGTCAGTAATGGCTTGGATCCCCAAAAGAAACTAACACTCTTATTTGTGTGCAGGAACATTCAAATGATCAGGAAGAGGATCAAGGATACTCAGATAGTGGATGTTCAAGGCACATGACAGGCAACATGTCTTATCTCTCAGATTTTGAAGCTTTAAATGGAGGATATGTTACCTTTGGAGGGGGTGTTTCGTGGCAAAATTTCTGGTAAAGGTACAATCAAAACCGGAAATTTAGATTTTGAAGATGTGTACAATGTAAAAGAGCTAAATTATAATCTTTTTAGTGTTTCACAAATGTGTGACAAAAAGAATAATGTTCTTTTCTGTGAGACTGAATGTCTTGTACTTTCTCCTGATTTTAAGATGCCTGATGAAAGTCAAGTACTTCTTAGAATTCCTAGAAAGGGCAACATGTACAGTGTAGACATGAAGAACATTATCACTAAAAAGAATTTAACTTGTCTTGTTGCAAAGGCCACATTGGATGAATCAATGAAATGGCATAGAAGGCTTGGTCATATTAACTTCAAAACCATAAATAAAATTGTTAAGAATGGTTTGGTAAGAGGTTTACCTCACAAAAGATTTGAAAATGATCAAACATGTATTGCTTGTCTAAAAGGCAAACAACACAAAGCCACTTGTAAGCCCAAGATTTTTAACTCTATCAATCAGTCTTTGTTTATGCTACATATGGACTTATTTGGACCTGTTTCAGAGATGAGCATAATGCATAAGAGATATTGTCTAGTTATTACTGATGACTATAGTAGATTTACATGGGTTTTCTTTTTAGCCATTAAGGATGAGACATCAAGCATCCTTAAGGACTTTATTACTCAGATAGAAAACCAAGCAAGCAAGAAAGTAAAAGTCATTAGATGTGATAATGGGACAGAGTTTAAGAATAGAGTTATGGATGATTTCTGCAAAGAAAAAGGTATTAAGAGAGAATTTAGTGTTGCTAGAACACCACAACAGAATGGTGTAGCTGAAAGAAAGAATAGAACACTAATTGAAGCTGCTAGAACAATGTTAGCTGATTCTAAGCTACCAATAAATTTTTGGGCAGAGGCAGTCAACACTGCTTGCTATGTTCAAAATAGAGTTTTAGTTGTGCAGCCTCACAGTAAGACATCATATGAACTTTTTAATGGTAGAACTCCTGCAATAGGATTTCTTAGACCTTTTGGATGTCATGTGACAATTCTCAATACCTTAGACCATTTAGGAAAATTCGATGGTAAGGCAGATGAAGGTTTCTTTGTTGATTATTCTCTTAATAGCAAAGCATTTAGAGTTTACAACACAAGAAAAGAAATAGTAGAAGAAAATCTACATGTGGAGTTTTTAGAAAACTAATCCAATGTAGAAGGTCAAGGACCAAAATGGCTATTTGATCTAGAGTATCTAACAAATTCAATGAATTATGTGCCTTTTGTTGCAGAAACTAATGATTTTGCAGGTTCGAATACAACAAATGAGGCAGAGTTAGAGAAAGATCAAAATGATGCGATAATGCCAATATGGTCAAGTTCAATTGTGGAATCAACTTCGACAACTGATGAATCTTCTTCTAGTAAAGCTAAAGAAGGTGTTGAAGATGAAAGTAAAGAATATGGAACTCAGGAACAACAAAGTGTTTCTGCTGGTAGTATTTCTGTTGCTGCTGGTAGTGTATCTGTTTCTGCTGATGACTCTGCTGATAAGCTTACTGATTCTGCTGTTCGGCCAAATGACTCTGCTGCTGGCCCTTCAGAAACAAAAGAAGCAGAATTCTCAGATAATGAGGTGGATTTCAACAATCTTCCATCAATTTATCAAGTTCCTACTACACCACAATCAAGAATTCACAAAGTTCACTCCCTGGAACATGTGGTTGGAGATATACAGTCAAGTGTGAATACAAGACAACAATTGAAGTCTTCAGACCAACAAGGGCTTCTTGATGCCCTTTATGCTTCAAAACAGCATGAGCTTTTAAACTCTTGCTTGTTTGTATGTTTTCTCTCACAAGTTGAACCAAAGACAATTCTTACAGCCCTAGATGATTCAAGCTGGTTAGAGGCTATGCAAGAAGAGCTTCTTCAGTTCAAGATTCAAAAGGTTTGGGTGCTAGTTGATTTACCTACAGGTGTGAAGGTAATTGGCACTAGATGGGTTTTTAAGAACAAAAGAGATGAAAGAGGAATAGTGATCAAGAATAAGGCTAGATTAGTAGCGCAAGGGTACACACAAGAAGAAGGGATAGATTATGATGAAGTTTATGCTCCAGTAGCAAGGATTGAGGCGATTAGGCTTTTCTTAGCTTATGCTTCATTTTTAGGCTTCACAGTCTACCAAATGGATGTCAAGAGTGCATTTTTATATGGTGAAATTGAAGAAGAGGTGTATGTTTCACAACCTCCAGGCTTCATTGACCCATTACATCCAAACAAAGTGTACAGAGTAGTGAAAGCTCTCTATGGCCTTCATCAGGCACCAAGAGCTTGGTATGCAACACTAGCTTCCTACTTATTAGAAAATGGATTTCAAAAAGGAAAGATTGATCAGACACTGTTCATCAAACAGCACAAGAAGGATCTTCTGTTAGTGCAGGTGTATGTGGATGACATTATCTTTGGATCTACTAGGAAAGATATGTGTTTAGAATTTGAGAAGCTTATGAAAGATAAGTTTCAGATGAGTTCTATGGGAGAACTTACATTCTTTTTGGGTTTGCAAGTTAAGCAATCATCTGAAGGCATATTTATTAGTCAAGACAAATATGTTGCAGAGATACTTAGAAAATTTCAATTTGCTGATTCAAAAATAGCAAGCACACCAATGGACAAAGGATGTTTTCAAGTGAAATGGAAACAGCAGAATTGAGATATTAGCTGCTGACCATAATAGGTTTATGATGGACTGAGTTTGGGACTTTAAAGCTCCTTAAAACTTCTTTCTTGAAATCTAGTTATGATATTTCACATTGAATTGATGACTTAGTTGATCAGATAGTAACTGATGCAACTCACTTTCTATCATTTTATACTTTTAAGTATAATGTGCAAGTCTGAGGACATCTGATAGAAAGAACAGCTAGTAAAAGTGAATTTAACACTTGTGTTTGAGGCAACAATTACTATGAGCTGGAAACCCTGTCAGGAAAGCTCTTTGAATGAGTTTATCTGCACATAGGCAGTTATTTATAACTGAAAAATATTGGTTCTCACACAACCAGAGGTTGCTTTAAACCGAAATGCTGATTAAGTGTCTGTTATACACTTGATTCCTTCAAAATGGTTGAAAGTAGTATGATTTTTCAATTCTAAAATTCATGAACATACTACTACGTCAAATGATTTCTTAAAAGAATTTTCAAGGATTCACAAAAACCATCCATTGATGGATCATGAATCGAAATGTCCACTGATTCACCTCTCATAGGAGTTAACACACCTAGAAGTGATGAGGGCAGTAACTTAAACTCTTAAGGAATTGATGGCTTCATGTACAATATTGTCTGACAACAAGTTCTATTTGCTGGATCAGATGATAAGGAAAGATATTTTGGTACATAGTGAGATCTTCCAAAAAAGGGGAGGAAACAAAAGTTATTTGCTTCAGGGGAGGTAACTGTAGGATCGAGTACTTCGAGCTTGATTGAGCTTGGTATAAACAAGAACCTCTGTATGCTATACAAGCGTTTATGCGGAAACTAAACAGCAAGTATAATAAAGAAGAAAACTCTAAACGACAATGATCCTCTATGGATCAAACTATGAACTAAGAATTGTGATATTGAATATTGAAAACGTTAAAGGTGTTAAAGGTGTACCTAAACTCATAGACGGGTTTATCTTTTATACTAACAAGATCACCTAACCCTAACCCGTTCTACAAGAAAACGTGTGAAGAGATAAACAACAATCTCTTCTAAAAATAAATCTTAACAAACATTCTAAATATACGGATAACAAATAATACTATCCGCAGCAACAATACTATCGGCAGAAACAAGATAACACTGTCGGCAGCAATGAGCTTTCAGCAGGAACCAAAGCTATCGGCAGGAACCAGCTTAACACTATCGGCAGCAACAATGAAACTCTTATTTCCCAGAGATCCTAACAATCCTCCCCTAATCTTGAGGTTGACTAGGTTAACCTGCAAGATTCCAATGTGATAGAGCTTGTAACTTCTCAGGCTTGAGGACTGCGACTTAGCAGCAACAATTTTAAGTAACCAGCAGCAACATCCATAACTTGCAAGATTCCAGCTTCTATAGCATCCAGCAGCAACTTCAATAGTTCAGCAGGAACAAGAAATCTTCTTCAAAACATGTATACTGGTCACCATTACTTTCACTTGAACTTGGCTGCTACTATGACAAAATGTACATCAAATCACTTTAAGTTTCATACTATTCTCATCACATCCAGGTGTGTTAACTCCTGTGAGAGGTGAATCATTGAAAATTAATGGATTTGATGTCTCTTTACCAACAGCCATCACTACTGGAGTAGCCAATGTTTAGGTGTGTTAGACCATGGTACATTGATAACCATCTGATTTATTAGCAAATCAGCAACTATAAACGGATTTGACTTGTCTTTACCTGTAGCCGTTTGCTCAGGACTAGTCAATTCTTTGGTTTCAACTGAACCTTGGTGAATTGAATACCAAATATGGATACCAATTGTCTTTACCACAAACCATACTTTTGTGGACTAGCCAATCCTTTGGATCCCATAAGGGTTACATCCATGGTGAATTGAGAACCATTTTCAACTCTCAGGAATAAACCATGGGTGAGTTGAATACCCTATAGCTTTGAGCAAGCTATTACAGCTATCAACGGATTTGATTTCCACACCAGAGCCGTACCCTCATGGTGAGTCAACTCTTTCTTGTCTGCAAGACATGGTGAGTTGAGCACCATTTATTGTGCAGGTGTAAACACCAACACTGTACCTGCAAGGTGTTGCTCAAAACCACTTATTAGCACACAAAATATACAAAGAAATTTTTTTTTTTTTTTTTTTTTTTTTAACTAAGAAACACACCAAAATAAAAGAAAATAAGAAAAGAAACAAAAGAAAGAAAGAAAGATAGAAAATATACAACAACAACAAGAACAATCCTCCCCTTGAGCTTTATCCTCCCCTTAAGCTGATGATCCCTTAGCTGCAATTTGATCCTTGATGAATTTAACCAATTGTTCAGCTGTGGTTAGATCATTTCCTATAGTATGCTTAGGAACTCTGACCTTCTGTGTTAGCATTCTCTTTAACACTCCTTCAGTTAAAGGATAAGCAATATCCACAAACATAGTTAGGAACTTGCCAGAGGTGAGTTCCACAACATGAACATTGGAATAGGGATATAATCTCCAAGAAAATACTCTCCATGATGATTGATTACCCCACACTAGTTTAGCCTTGTCTCCAGCCAATTTATTCATCAAGACTTGTAAATCTCCCCAAAGCAGCAGACCAATCCCAGTAGGAGTATGAGATTGATAATGATTATCCACTATCTTATAAAGATGCTCCAAATCTTTTCTTTCAACCCTATCTAAGATCTCCCTCAGAAATGTAAAGAACTTGACTGTCCCATCAAGAGAAAACCAAACATTTACTTCACCATCAGTAGTAGATCTAAGCTCCCAATGAGCAATATGTCCCCAAGAATGAATGGAATCACCCTCTGAATCACTTTC
Source organism: Artemisia tridentata subsp. tridentata (assembly GCA_021014915.2). Lineage (NCBI taxonomy): Eukaryota > Viridiplantae > Streptophyta > Magnoliopsida > Asterales > Asteraceae > Artemisia > Artemisia tridentata. The sequence goes on from CP139509.1 coordinate 121,339,298, forward strand.
AGAATCAATCCTTATCAAATCATGATCATCCATGTCAGAAATATCAACAGAAGAAGAATAGTGAGAGAGACTCTTATTCCTTGTTCTTAAACCATACTGCAGGATAGAGGGAGATAGTTCGGCAGAAACAGAGACAGGATTAGCAGGAATATCAGCAGAAACAGGAACTTCTTTTGATGCCTCAGATATATCCACATTAGAATTTGAAGCATTGAATGAAGCATCCTGAGAACCTTCTCCAGACTTCATTCTCTTTGCTACATCAGCTTCTAAAGATGAAGACTCTCTTTTCCTGCTTTGTGAAATATCTGTCTGAATGGAAGAATTGATCCTTGCATAGGTATCAAGAAACAACTTTTGAACTGCACCATCAGCCCAACCTTTGAAGTCACTGATCTTGTAATTGGCTTCATTTTTCAGATATACCTTCATAAAATTGATATTATCTCTATTTGTTGGCAACTTAAATCCTGACCTTTGTCTTTCCTTGATCCTGTGCATCAGTTCATTCCAAGTGGATGCTCTTTGTTTCTTTAAGATGAATGCCTTGAGCAGATCTGACCTTTCATCTGTGTCCAATTCTGACATTTGAAGAACCATAAACCCATGAGCTCTAATAATCATGTCAGTGTTCAATAAATATTCAACTTGTGCACTAAACACTTCTGAAGAAGGATCATCTGAACTTGGGTTATTTATAATCCCAGCAACATTCTTCTCATCAACAGACAATTGTCTTGCAATCTCTTCATCTTGAGCAAGCTGAGCTAATCTAGCTTGTTCAGCAGCAATGTCCTGTTCTTGGATCTGTCTAGCTACCTCTTCATCATTCTGAGTAGCTTCAGAAGGAATAGTGTTGCTTTCAGCAGCAATGAGTGGACTCTCAGTAGTATCAACAGGAACCTCAGATTCAGAAGAGATACTATCAACATCAGCAGCAACAGCAGAGACATCAGCAGCAGTGGTCCTTGCTTCAGTGGAGACCTGTGCTTGAGGAGTGATGTTGTGCTCAGAAGTTGTAGGTACTTCAGTATTTGCACCATCAAGAGAAACAGATGCTAGAACATTAAGCCCATCAAATATCATATCATCCTGATCTTCCTCAGACTCAGAAAGAATAACCCTTCTTTTCTTTTGCACATGACTACCCTCCAATATGCTGATCTTTTCATTTAGTTCTTGGATAGTTCTATTAAAAACTTCATTAGAATCCCTGAGCTCCTTTTCCAAATTCTCCACTTTCTCACTAAAATTCCTTTTTGTCTCATTGAGTTCTGACTCCAATGCCTCAATTTTCTTCACAGATCTGTCAAGTAACTGGGACATAGAGGTGAGATCAACAGCATCCTCAGCTCCACCAGCAGGAGCACTTGAGGTATTAGGAGCTTCATTGACTCTTGGTGGAGAAACATTAAATCCTTCCCCTGCATTGGTGTCATAACTAAATGGCTGCCTAGTAGGACTGGGTGATGAAAGCCTTGAAGAAGAAGGTAAATCCACAGAAGGAGATGGCTGGATAATAGGTGTATCAGCTGAGATGGTCTGATCATTAGATTCAACATTGTCATTAGGCTCAGGTGTAGGTGTTACTGGTCTGGGTGATGGTGGTAATGGATCATCAGCAGCAATAGATGCAGATGCATCAGCAGCAACTGAAGTCTCTTGCTCAGTTGCATTAGGTGATTGTGAGATATTGACATTATCAGCAGGATCAGGATTTCCGGCAGGATCAGGGATATCAGCAGGATCAGGGTTGTGTAACATATGAGGCAACAAAGGCAAATGTTGGCCAGTAAAGTTCATCTTCATGAGGGCAAACATTTTGGCAGTCAACCTATTTATAATCTTAGGGGATGTATTAATGGTCTGTACACCTAAGATGATTTGAAGAAATCTAGGGTACATCAAAAAGCTGTTTTTACCATTACTGAGATTCTCAATCATTCCCTCAAAAATATATTTTGCCCAATTAAAGATCCTACCCTGAGATAAACAAACTAGACCAGATGCAATAGGACTTGGACATTGATCCCAACCACCTGTCTTAACACTCAGACACTGGAGTAAAGTATGAATTAGAAATCTCCATTGAGGAGACAACTTACCTTTTAAGAAAGTACAACTCCCAGTAACAGGATAACCTATAGCTGCCATTCCATCAGCAATATCTTGACTTGAAAGATCATATTCCCCTTGCTCCTCAGGAAATTGAAGCTGTACCCTAATCAACTCCTCAGTAACAATCACTTCTTGGTCATCAATGGTAGCAACAATATCAACTTCCCTTCCCACGATGTGTCTTGCCTTAGCTGTCCTCCAAAACTGTTTGACCAATGAATCATATACCGTCACTGGACAATAAGTGAGGGCATAACAAATAGATGACCCACGAAGAAATGCTAGAACTTCATCATAACCAACACTTCTTGAAGAGGACTCCAAATAAGCCACCTTGTTATGATCATCCTTGTAACGAAGAGTTGTTGTCATTGCGTTGAAGAAATGATTTAGGGTTTGAAATGGGAAAATTAGGGTTCGATAGGTTTTAGAGAATTTGAGATGAGAGAAGTGCAATTATGCGTTGTGTTGCCAAAAATATCACTTTAAATTGCTGCAATTCTTTGCACGTAACATTGACCAATTAAATTGAGAAGGTTTGACCAATCGGCAGTAACACTTGGTCAATCGGCAGCAATAAGATCTTTGACCATTCGGCAGCAATGAGTTGGTTTGACCGTAGTCAACCTTCCAACTTAGTCATTAAGAACAACTTACCCGAATTAAATCACAATACCAACCACCAATAAATTCGCACTAATCTCCATATTATATAACCCTCAAATCACATACCTTTATCATCACAAATCAAACCCAAAAATCTTCAAAATCATGAGTTCATCCAAACAGCCAGTCATCGAAATCTCATCAGATTCTTCCTCCTCGAGTGACTCAGGATGGAACAACTACTTTCCCAAAACAGCATCATCCTCTAAAAACAAAGGTAAGTCCAAGGTTGAGGATGACTCATCTGATCCTATTCCATCTACCCCTTCTTCATTAGAGTACTTTAGCTCTGATGATGAAGATTCATCAGAGTTGAAGTCTTTGGTTTATTGTCAGGGTGAATGGGAGACTTTCCCTCCCAATTTTCCCATTACAGATGAGCTTAGGAAACAGATGAAGGAAACTGAAGCTCTGCTAGCTGAAGAGATGGAGAGGACAACTGCAGCTTTCTATAAAGTATCGGTTCCAAAAGGCAAGGCAAAACATCAAGAAGGCTCTAGCCGAGAAAAACCAAAACCTCGAAGTCGAGACAATCGACAACATGAAGGCCAAGATCCAAGACAAAGGAAGAATCCCACCAGACCAACTTCCAAGCCAGCTCATCCAGCTCCAAAATCAAGCAAGCCTATTCCACAGCCAAGCCATTCAATTGCAAGGACACGCTCCAGAACACATCAAAGGCCAACTACTTCAAGCTCTTCAAAGCCACCCCCTGAACCAAGACAACCATTGCCAGTGATATTGGCACTTCCAGTCCCCCATATTTATGAAGAGATCTGTCGCCAGAGAGGAAGGAGGTTCATGCCTGATAATATGGGTAAGGGTAAAGGGAAAATGGAATAGGTGGTAGGGTTTAGATAGATTGATGTATGAAGGTTGGTATGATGTTAATAGGTAGCTTTTGTAACCCTGTAACCCGTAATCTTTTGTAATCAGCAATTGAATGTGCTTAACTTTCTTAAGATGAATGAAAATTTCTGTGATTAGCATTAAGCCCAAGCATCACTAAGCTGCAAAACAAAGTTAACTAACAAAAGACATTGAAAAACCTGCAAAACAAAATTAGAGAAATACAAACAAAACATAAATGAATGAAAAAGCAAGACAAAATTACAAGCATTAGCCTCCCCTTAGGCTAACACCACCTTTCAAACACAACAACATAATGGATCAAACAGAACGATTACCAAGGAAACCATGGAGAATAAGCCATTCCCCCTCCAAAGATGTGATTATTATAGACAGGTCTGAAATCCCTTTGAATATATGAATAAGTACCAGCAGGAATGGTTCCTTGAAAATCAGCAGGAACAGAGGAACCAGCAGGAACAGGTCTATCAGCAGGAAAAGGACTCCTATAAAAATTCATTCCTGCTGCTTGTGGAACATATGGTGGGATTTGTTTAACATTTTTCCACAATGATCTGTTCTGATGTTTCCCACCATTTAACCTTTTCTCATGATAATCACAATCTTTAATAAGATGATATTGACTACCACACACAAAACATGTCTTCTTTCTAACAGCCTTGTTTTTACTACAACTTTTCTTAATATGGAAACCATTATCACTAGTGGAACTAGAGACACAGTTGTTTTTAAAAGAATTCAATGAGCTGTTATCTGAAAAGACTGATTTAGGAGTAGATTTACCACTAGTTGAACTTGAGGACTTGTGATATTTGGGTGTGGTTGACTTTTCACTTGAGTCACATGAAACAAAGTCTTTAGACTCTGCTTCTGAGGATTTGTCACTTGTGTGACAAGGGACACAATCATTAGATTCAGGTAAGTCTTTTGACTTTTTACCATAAACCATTTGTGACTCATCTGAGTCAATATCAGAGAGAGAGTGGACAGGAGTAGGCATAAAAACTCCTCTTATAGGTGGAGAAACAGCATTCATTCCACCTTCTTTCACATACTTAACAGGTTTTTGGTAGTCTACAGGTTCAGGGTCAAAAACACTATACTCATTAGGGTCATAAAATTGATTTGGCCCTATCAGGTTACCATACCCTAAACCTCTTTTCGTTTTCGTAGACATAGAACTATCAACTAACTTGTTTAGGTTTTTAGATGAATCTTTCCATTTATTAAACCTAGCCAAGGTATTGTCTAGTTTAGTCTGCACATCCTGTTTTTCTAACACCATCTCAGCCTTCTGAGACTCAGAATGTTTAAGCTCATTAGTGGTGTTTTTCAAGTCCCTCTCTAAAACCTTTATCTTTTCCTCATAAGCTAACTGATTCTTTTGAAACCAAACCTTTTGCTTTTCTAATGTTTTAACTGCCTTATCATAAGCTTGAACCTTAACAAAGTATTCATTATACTTAGATTTCATGTCATCATATTCTTTAGTAAGAGTTGAGTATAATTCTTGACAAGCAGGATTACATCTTTGTACCTGAGATGGGAATCCTAAAAGAGCATATTCTTTCAGATTTTCTTTTGCTTCAGAAGATTCATTATTTTCAGTCAGCCTTTCCATGGACTTGTTATGAAACAAGCTCCTAATCTTCCTTGCACACATTTCAAATTTATCATCTGATAGCGACATTGTGAAGAGATTCAAGAGAGACACTTCAACACTGTTTCCTTCTTTATCAGAGATCCTTACCAGGCTCTGATACCACTTGTAGGATCGAGTACTTCGAGCTTGATTGAGCTTGGTATAAACAAGAACCTCTGTATGCTATACAAGCGTTTATGCGGAAACTAAACAGCAAGTATAATAAAGAAGAAAACTCTAAACGACAATGATCCTCTATGGATCAAACTATGAACTAAGAATTGTGATATTGAATATTGAAAACGTTAAAGGTGTTAAAGGTGTACCTAAACTCATAGACGGGTTTATCTTTTATACTAACAAGATCACCTAACCCTAACCCGTTCTACAAGAAAACGTGTGAAGAGATAAACAACAATCTCTTCTAAAAATAAATCTTAACAAACATTCTAAATATACGGATAACAAATAATACTATCTGCAGCAACAATACTATCGGCAGAAACAAGATAACACTGTCGGCAGCAATGAGCTTTTAGCAGGAACCAAAGCTATCGGCAGGAACCAGCTTAACACTATCGGCAGCAACAATGAAACTCTTATTTCCCAGAGATCCTAACAGTTATTTGCTTCAGGGGAGGTAACAATCTCAGGGGAGGAAATAATGGCCCAGAAAAGGAAGATAATCCAATATATGGAAGGAGAAGACAAGAGCATACAAGATGAGGAGGTTGAAAATGACAAGAACATTCCAAAGGAGAAAGTTCTATCTAGATCAAACGAAGAAAGGTTTCAATTTCACTTCAAAGACATGCTGGTTAGATGATTTCACTTGTTGAAACAAGCATCCAAGATACACAGCATCATTGCCTCTTATAATTCCTCCATCCATGGAAATTGCACCATCTTTTAGTCCAAGATTGGTTCAATATGTTTTGATATTGCTAAAGTCAAAGAAGAGCAAAGTAGATGAATTACTGAGAAGATATTCAATCTTGAAGAACATAAGTGTTTGAAAGATCTTCAATCCAAGATTTAATTCAAAAACATGTTTGAAAGGATTCACATGTTTAGGGGAGGATTGTTGGGAATTAAATATTCAAGATGTCTAATATCGGGTTCTAATCCAAGAAATACTCTAAGTGTAATTCTGCTGCTAGTGCAAAATGGTTTCTGCTGATAATGTTGTTCCTGCTGATAGAACATTTCACTCTGCTGATAGTGATAAATGACTCTGCTGATAGGCTTAGCATTCTGCTGATGGATTCTGCTGATAGCGATAACTTGTTCCTGCTGATAGTGAACACTCTGCTGATGAAAGGATAAGATCGAAAAGATATTTATTGTATTTTGGTCAACAATATACGGTAGATAATATCTTACTCCATGTGCTTAGTTAACAAGTTGTATACATAGATACATGTTGTATCTTATGTACTGACACTCAATAGGATAAGTTAACAAAGTAAGTCGGCTAAGACTTTAAGCAATATGTAAAGATCTTTTGACTATAAAAGAGATCTTAGTTGTGATATTAGTGTAGCACGTTAAGAACATAGAGTTAGTTCATGCATATGTTATTGTAAGAACATATCAACTGTTAGATAGGAACAAACACAAAAACATCACAAGTTAGAAAAACATAAGATTCAAGGTTGTAACCCTAGTGATATCTCAAGATCACTCGTATTATTATCTTTAATAATATTGAATCATTTGGTGATAATCTTTATGTGTTCATTGCTAACTAACAAACATAACAATTCCATTTCCATAACATACACAACCTTCTAAGTTTGGTTGAGTGAATTCCGCGCACTTAATCATTTTAACACAACATATCATACACACAAAGTTAGAGGGTTTAACCACCTTAATCGTGCGTCCAGGATCCTAGCAGTTTGAAAACTCATGCTGCTTTGAAGCATAAAAGGCATCAAGAAGCCCTTGTTGGTCTGAAGACATCAATTGTTGTCTTGTCTTCACACCTGATTGTACATCTCCAATCACATTATCTAGGGAGTGGACTTTGTGAATTCTTGTTTGTAGAGTAGAGGGAACTTGATAATTTGATGGAAGATTATTGAAATCCCCCTCACTGTCTGAGAATTATGTTTCTTTCATTTCTGAAGGGCCAGCAGCAGAATCATTTGGCCTAGCAGCAGAATCAGTAAGCCTAGCAGCAGAATCACCAGCAGAAACAATTTTTTGTTCCTGAGTTCCATATTCTTTCCTTTCATCTTCAAGTCTTTAGCTTTGCCAGAAGAAGATTCATCAGTTGTTGAAGTTGATTCCACACTTGTACTTGACCATATTGGCATCCAAACATGATCTTGGTTTGTCTCCTTTTCTAACCTTGCCTCATTTGTTGCTTGTGAACCTGAAAAATCATTAGTTTCTGCAACAACAGGCACATAATTCATTGATTTGGTTAGAGATTCAAGATCAAATAGCCATTTTGGTCCTTGACCTTCTACATTGGATTTATCTTCCAAAAACTCCACATGTAGATTTTCCTCTACAATCCCAGTTCTTGTGTTGTATACTCTAAATGCTTTGCTATTAAGAGAATATCCAACAAAGAATCCTTCATCTGCTTTACCATCGAATTTTTCTAAATGGTCTAAGGTATTGAGAATTGTCACATGACATCCAAAAGGTCTAAGAAATCCAATTGCAGGAGTTCTACCTCTAAAAAGTTCATATGATGTCTTATTGTGAGGCTGTACAACTAAAACTCTATTTTGAACATAGCAAGCAGTGTTGACTGCTTCAGCCCAAAAAGTTATAGGTAGCTTAGAATCAGCTAACATTGTTCTAGCAACTTCAATTAGTGTTCTATTCTTTCTCTCAACAACACCATTCTATTGTGGTGTTCTAGCAACACTAAATTCTCTCCTAATACCTTTTTGTTTGTAGAAATCATCCATAACTCTATTCTTAAACTTAGTCCCATTATCACATCTAATGACTTTCACTTTCTTGTCTACTTGGTTTTCTATCTGTGTAATGAATGTCTTAAGGATGCTTGTAGTCTCATCCTTAGTAGATAGAAAGAAAACCCATGTAAATCTAGTATAGTCATCAATTATAACAAGACAATATCTCTTATGCATTATACTACTGATGAACTCAAATAAGTATATTTTATTATCATCATTTATCCTATTTATTCGACTTGTTTTATTATATTATATATGAGAATTGATACGTTAATGTTTACTTTAGTAATTCTCAGGTAAAAACAAGCATTATGTGAAACTTGGCGATTTTGGACTAATTATGGAGCAAAACAAGAGAGATGTCAAAAGTCTACTGAAATCCAGAAGATGCGCCGTATCTCACTCAACAGATACGACGCAATATCATACTTAGATGAATTCGAAGACCATTGCCTGACTTTGAAGAATGCGCCGCATGCAATTCTGTCATGCGCCGCATATGAAACTTTGGTCAAAGAAGAAGATCAAGCTCGTTCTACTCCAGATAAGCCGCAATATACTTCTAACATACGGCGTATCACTATCAAGATTTCACAAGTTACAATCCAAGTACATGCGCCGCATACAAAGATCAAGTTACGCCGCATCTGAAGACGGTGTACGAATATTCCAGAATATATTAATCTTGGACCCCACGCGAAGTTAAGTCAATGCGCCGCATCTATCAACTCAATGCGCCGCATCTATCCCTGAGACAGAAACTATAAATACCCCAAGGACAGACGAATTTGAAAGCTCTTTGAGAAGACCGAAGACCTAGATATAACCCTAGAGCCGCCCCAGACGACCAAGCAGCACAAGACACACCTCAAACAAAGATACAAGAGCTGTAAGAAGGTCCTGCATGTATTCAATTCATTAAGTAGTTTTGTTTTATTGTTTTAGTATACTTTAATTCATCATGATTGATGGGCTTGTGTCATGTGACTACGGAAGATCATGCACTCCCCTTAATATTGCTTTCCCATTAATTAAAGTTTATATGTTGATGTCTTTGGTGACTTTTATTAGTGCATTGATAACCTCTGTATCTAGCTGAGTCTTTCTTGGGTCGTCATGCCCCTTCCTCGCCTATTTGTTTTAGAGTCTCTTGAATAAATAGGATAGACATAAGTAATCATTAAGGGTTTACTCGCCGATAAGATTAGAGCCAAAGAGAAAGGTTTAATTATATACACTTCATATAAAACTAGCAATAAAACAAGTGACAAGCTATTTAATTATCATGACAGGTCTTCTTATTGTCTCGAGTATCTATCTGTGTATGTGTGTGCTAATCGCTGATTCGTGCTCATTAGTTTAGTTTTCTATTTAATCATAACCAAACCGTGTCAGTCTCTCAGGCTGAACCCCCTTGCGTTAGATTAGGTTGTGTAGCTTACTTAGGGTATTAAAATACTGATTAGAATAACTAGATAATACGTTCCACTCTTAGTGATCGACACTCTACTTACTATTATATTCATACTAACCAGGTACACTGCTCGTTAAGTGTGTGTGTTATTGATAAGTCGGCTAAATATAAATTTAAAACTTGAGTAGGCATTAATACTGCTAAATCGCAACGACACATAACGCACACTCCATCAAGTTTTTGGCGCCGTTGCCGGGGAGTGAATTGTTATTATCTGTTAATTTGATTTAGTATTTTAATTAGGTTTTTCTTTTTAGTTTTCTTTTTAGTTTTTTTTTTTTTTTTTTTTATTTTAGATTCTAACCACTAACCCTGTTATGTATTAGATAGATTGCATTCATTGTATAATTTGCATATTTTCTGTTTTTGTTTTTTTTTTTTTTTTTCCGTAATTTTTGTTTCTTTTTGTTTGTTCTTATTTTTGTTTTTCTTTTTTCTATTTTTCCGCATTCTGCTATCGTTTTATTGTGCTAATACAAATGATACGGCGCATCTGTTTTAACAGATACGGCGTATTGAGTTTAATTTTTATAAAATACAACGCGTTTAATAAATTCGAGTACGACGCATCTTTCCCCAAGATACGGCGTATTCTGTTTTTAATAAGAAATTTTTCTAAACCCTAACGCCATACGATGCATCTGTTTTAACAGATACGGCGTATTTTCTATTTAAATTAAAAACAGTTTTTCGAATTATTAAACAAAAGCGACGCATCGATCTTTATCGATACGGCGCATCTGCTAAATCAAAAATCTTGTATTTTGAAACGTAACGAAAATACGGCGCATTAGCTTTTGTTAATACGACGCATTTAATTTTAATAAATATAATCGATTTTTGATAATTTAAACTTGATACGGCGCATTCTAATTCATAAGCGGTGTATCTGTTTTCTGAATAAAAGTCTGATTAAATTTTAACGTAATAAGATACGGCGTATCCAACTTTCTGGATACGGCGCATCGTTTGCAGATATCAGCAACTTTTATTTTTCTTATTCCCGAACGAAAAATATTCTAACTTACCCTTACACTAGGAAGTTTTTACTTTGAAATCTACCTGTCTTTAATTTTCAGGAACAATGTTCAATATTTTCCCCTACTGGTTCGGAAGACCCCAAAGAAACCTTACCATGGAAGAGTTTGCACTACTAATCGCTCAAGCAAATGAAAAAGAACATCATGAAGCAAGAAACTTTATTAATGAATTCAAAGGCAGTCATGAGCTGTTACTAAAGGAACAAAACAACATGATTAATGGATTGGCAATTGAAGTTCACCAATTGTCAACGGTGCTTAACAAGATTCTTTTGGTAAAACACGATTTGAAAGGGATTACAACTAGAGGCGGAAAGTCAACCTTTCAAATCGGAGAGACACCCGAGGATAACAGCACAAACAAGATTTCCCCTGAATCTATATCATCTGAGCAAGAGCAACCAAAAGAGACTAATCCAGAACCTGTGATTTTAGAAGAACCTTATGTTGAACCTAAACAATCAACACTACCTTTTCCACATAGGGTAAGGAAGGAGAAAGAAGATGCCTATCAAAGGAAGTTCCTGGAAAATCTCAAGCAGCTGTAGCTAAGCATACCATTTATGGAAGCCCTAGTGCAAATGCCAAAATATGCTAAATATCTGAAGAGCTTGCTTACAAACAAGTCCAAACTTGAAGAGGCTTGCACTGTAACAATGGGGGAAAGAAGCTCGGCAGCATTGCTCAACAAACTTCCATCTAAGGAGAAAGATCCAGGGAGTTTCACTATTCCTTGTCAAATTAAAAATTTACATATTGGAAATGCTTTAGCCGACCTAGGAGCTAGTATAAGTCTTATGCCCTCTTCTATGTATGAAAAATTAGGCCTTGGTGAACCAAAACCTACTAGGATGTGCTTAGAACTAGCTGGTAGGTCCATACAATACCCATTAGGAATAGCTGAAAATATATTAATAAAAGTTGATAAATTTGAATTACCTATTGACTTTGTTATCCTCGATATGCCCGAAAATTCTAGAACTCCTATAATATTAGGACGACCATTTTTAGCTACTGCTAGGGCCATGATTGATGTTTTTAATAAAAAGATAACTCTTACCATAGGAAAAGATGAGGTTGAATTTAATATGGAACAATCTATGAGTAAAACTAATTATGAAGATGATGAATGCTATAATATCGATGTTTCTGATGACACGATTTATCAATTTACTCAGAAATTGTTAAAAAATAATTTGCTTGATTCTTTTCTGCTTAAAAATTTAGAAAACACAATCGCTATAGAAGATCAAGTTGATGAAAATACTTTTGATAATAATTTCGCTGTTGATTCCGCTGTTTGTAACTCCATACGGCGCATCGGAAATATCGATGCGGCGCATTTATCTGATGACAGCAACGACGTAATAAAAGAACAAGTTTATTCCGCTAGTGCTAATAAAATTGATGATGTGAAACATGTGCTTAAGGATCTCCCTTCTACTTTGGAATATGCTTATTTAAATGGGAACACTAATTCACCCGTTATTATTGCATCTGACTTAACGCCAAAAGAAAAAGAATCCCTTCTGCAGGTACTATATAAACGAAGAGGAGCATTAGCATGGAAGATGTCTGATATTAAGGGAATTAGCCCGTCATTTTGTACACATAAAATCCTTATGGAAGATGAATTCAAACCTACTATCCAACCCCAAAGGCGTTTGAATCCAAAAGTCCAAGATGTGGTGAAAAATGAAATTGTGAAATTACTTGATTCCGGACTTATCTACCCAATTTCTGACAGCTCGTGGGTCAGTCCTGTCCACGTTGTACCAAAAAAAGGAGGAATGACGGTAGTACTCAATGACGACAATGAGCTAATCCCTTCAAGAACTATTACTGGATGGAGAGTTTGCATCGACTACTGCAAACTCAATGATGCTACGCGAAAAGATCACTTCCCTCTTCCATTTATTGATCAAATGTTAGAAAGACTATCAGGATATGATTATTATTGTTTTTTAGATGGTTTTTCAGGTTTCTTCCAAATACCCATTGCCCCCGAGGATCAAGAGAAGACGACTTTCACCTGCCCTTATGGAACCTTCGCCTATAGGAGAATGCCGTTCGGACTATGCAACGCCCCTGCTACTTTCCAACGTTGTATGACGGCTATCTTCCATGAAATGGTAGAAGACTTTATGGAAGTCTTCATGGACGACTTCTCGATGTTCGGTAACTCATTTAGTGATTGTCTCTTTAAACTTGATAAAATGCTTGCTAGGTGTGAAGAAACTAACCTTGTTCTTAATTGGGAAAAATGTCATTTTATGGTTAGAGAGGGAATTGTGTTAGGACATAAGATTTCTGGGAAAGGTATAGAAGTCGACAAAGCTAAAATTGATATAATTGCCAAACTACCTTACCCCACTAATGTAAAAGGTGTTAGAAGTTTTTTAGGGCATGCTGGATTTTATCGTAGATTCATAAAGGATTTTTCAATGATATCTAGGCCTATGACCCAATTATTGCTAAAAGATGCGAAGTTTGATTTTTCTGAAGATTGCAAAAAGGAATTTAATATACTTAAAGAAAAACTAACTACTGCACCTATTATAATTTCGCCAGATTGGAATCTGCCTTTTGAACTAATGTGTGATGCTAGTGATTATGCTGTTGGAGCTATACTTGGCCAAAAGATAGAAAAGAAATTTAAGCCAATTTATTATGCTAGCAAAACATTAAATAATGCCCAAGAACATTACACCACCACGGAAAAAGAACTTTTAGCAGTAGTTTTTGCATTCGATAAATTTAGGTCATATCTTATATTGTCAAAAACTATGGTTTACACTGACCATTCTGCTTTGAAGTATTTGTTCAATAAACAGGATGCCAAGCCAAGGCTTATTAGGTGGGTTTTATTGCTCCAAGGATTCGATATTGAAATTAAAGATAAAAAGGGTGCCGAGAATCTAGCTGCTAACCACTTATCTAGACTTGAAAACCCTGATATGGAGGTGCTTGATGAAATGGAAATCGCTGATGACTTTCCTGATGAACACCTTATGATGGTAAGAATTAAGAGCAATGATAATACACCATGTTATGCCGACTATATAAACTTTATTGTTGCAAATGAAATTCCAAAAGGGCTAACATCCGACGAGAAAAGAAGGTTTCTAACTCGCGCTAGTGAGTATATTTGGGATGAACCTTATGCCTTTAAATTATGTCCTGACAATATTATACAAAGATGTGTAGATGGAGATGATGTCCCAGCAATATTGGCACATTGCCATTCAGGGCCGACGGGGGGGCATCATGGTGCAATTATTACAAAAAGGAAAATCCTTGATGCAGGATTTTATTGGCCCACTATGCTGGATGATGCAAAAGCTTATATTAAAGGATGTCATGCGTGTCAACGATCCGGAAATATTACATCAAGAAACGAAATGCCGCAAAACTATATCCAAGTATGTGAAGTTTTTGACATATGGGGATTGGACTTCATGGGACCGTTTCCCGAATCTAAAGGTAATAAGTATATTTTGGTTGCTGTTGATTACGTATCAAAATGGGTCGAAGCGCAAGCGTTACCAACAAACGACAGCAAGGTAGTTCTTAAATTTTTGCAAAGTTTGTTCGCTAGGTTTGGAGTTCCTAAAGCATTGATTAGTGATAGGGGAACACACTTTTGTAATCACCATCTAGGAAGAGCTTTGCAACAATATGGAGTGTATCATAGGGTTTCCACTGCATACCATCCTCAATCCAATGGGCAAACTGAAGTAACCAATAGGGCTATAAAACGGATTTTAGAAAAAACGACTGGATATAATCCGAAAGGGTAGTCTGACAAGTTAAATGATGCTTTATGGGCATTTCGTACAGCCTATAAGACACCGACGGGATGCACTCCATTTCGTCTTGTATACGGAAAAGCATGCCACCTACCGGTCTAAATAGAACAAAGTGCATATTGGGCTTTGAAGAAATGTAACATGGATATGGAGGCTGCAACGAAGAACCGTTTCATGGAACTCAATGAACTCTACGAACTAAGAGATGAGGCCTACAGAAATACTAAGATCTACAAAGAAAGAACTAAAAGATGGCATGACTCGAGGTTACGTGGGGATAAAATGTTTACTATTGGAGAAAAAGTGCTGCTATTTAATTCTCGATTAAAGATGTATCCAGGTAAACTTAAATCAATATGGACGGGTCCGTTCGTTGTCAAGAAAGTGTATCCATATGGGACTATTGAAATATGCGATAAAAATGGTTATATATTCAAGGTAAACGGGCAACGAGTTAAAAAATACTTTGATAATAAAATTGAGGATACTGAGAACGAGGTGGTGGAGTTTGAACCCGAAGTATTGGAATAAGGAGCTGAACGTGAGTCTAACTTGAAGACTCTGGAATAAAGACAAGTGCTGACCGGGAGACAACCCGATGGAAAAAATTTTACTTTTATGTTCTGTGTCGAGTCTGTCAGACCTGCAGAAGATGCGGCGCATCTCCATCATAAGATGCGACGCATCACCTGCACTGGTCATATCTTATTTCATTTTCTGCATTTTTATTTTTGACTTTAAAACTTTCTGTCAGTTTATTTAATGCGGCGCATCCTTGGTTAAGGATACGACGCATTTTTTATTCTGATTCGTATTTATTCCAGGCTCGATACGGCGTATCTTCTTCCATAAGATACGGCGTATCGACTGACCTGATGATTTACAGTTTAATTTTTTAGGTTTTATTTTTACTAACTACTAATGTATTATGCAAGCTTGAACCTTCTTAACGCAGGTGTGTTAAAGTCTAAATGGTATTATAGATTCCTGCATTTTTGTGGATACATCAAATATGAAGCTTAAACGTTCTAATCCACAAGAAAGTTGATTTTTGCTCTTATACGAATAATGGAGGATCATACCGAGCAAATCTCAGGGGAGTTTTTCTGTTCTAATTCTTTTATTTTCCAGTTTTTAACCTTTGACACAAACAACGAGGACGTTGTTTAACTTAAGTGGGGGGTGGAGAATTAGAACACTTACTTGTCCTAAACTTTTTCAAAATATGCTTAAAATGCTCTTAATATATCAAAATTTAAAATTTTTTAGCATGTTTTTGTTTAAAGTCTAAATTACATAACCGCACACATAACTCTATTCTTTCAAAAATATTAAAACTTTAGTGTGCTGGTGACTTGTAAACTTTAGAACTTGGCTTGTATAATATTCGAGACCACCATAATGAGTATTATCTATATAATTGGAGTGACTTGTCTAAATTGGTAAATTTCTAGGATTACACCCAAATAGCCTTTATATGTTATGTGATATTAACTAACTACACTGGTTAGTTAACCCCCGTATAAACCCTTTGTTTACTCTCACTTTTAGAGTAAGATACACCTAGAAAAACCCTCAGAGCCATTCCTTTCGTTTCTTACACCTTTATTATAATGTTTCGATACACCCTTACACCTTAGCCTACCATGTAGATTAAAATCCGTGGTTAATTGCTTTAGGCAAAGTGTGTTTCCTTACATTACCTGTGTTCGCGTGCGTAATTCATTATCTTTGGTTAGGTCGGGAAATTGCACAATGCAATTGGTATGAAAGTAAATATTGTATAACTTTTAGTTTATTTTTCGTGTGTTTGCTACTTTCACTATTACAGTTATTTCTGAAAGTATGAAGAGTATGGAAAAATTATCCGGAAAAATAGTGATAGAAAAGTTGTGAAATTTTACACATAAATGTTGATGTCAAAAAAAAATAATAAAAAAATAGAAAAGAAAAAGAAAAAGGAAAAGTTGGAAGTTTGTTTTAACCAACTTATGTAAAGTTTTGTATTAAAGTGGGAGATATCACCACTATTTGTTGTTGTATATTATATTTATGGATTGAATGGGAGTTGGCCGTTATGGGAACGCCAACTAAGGTTATTCTTTGATTGAGATTTTGTTGAGTATAATTCGTGTCTACCTAAAGCGTGTGTTTCAAGTGTTAAAGCGTGAATTATTCAATGATATGAGTCTTATTCATGGGATGGTTGGGAAAGTGATTAACCACACTTAGGATTTTAATTTATCTATTTTGTTTATTTTTCATTTTACACCAATTTGTATCCCAAATATTATCCATACCCTATATCATTCTTCATCCAAACCTTTGATTTATTGAGATTAGGGATTTGAGCAATCTTAAGTATCGTAGTCGTGGATTCGGCTATGTATTTATGATTTTGTCGCCCTTTTTGATATAATATTATTGGTGAAGATTACTTGGTCCTATCTTTAGCCTATTCGAGTTAAGGATTTAAGCAATTGCAAGTATCGTGGTCGTGGATTCGATCATGTATTTGTAATTTTTTCGCTTTTTCTGGAATATGAGATCGATAGAGATTAAAAAGGATGATCAACCCTTAACCAACAAACCCTTTTTACCGCTTTAGACTTGTTACTCCTTGGCTTTAGTGGGGGAGATGCGTATACTTGCCAAGCCTATGATAGAATATTCGTCACGACTAAGCAACTAAACCATTTAGAATTGTTTTACATTAAAATTTATTTTGGTTTCTACTTCGTTAAGTGTTTGGTTGTGTGATTATGACAAAACGAATACGTGCTTAAATATAAAAATAAATCCTAATATCTTTTAGGATACATTTTCATACGATTAATTCTAAGGTTTACTTGGGGACAAGTAAAGTTTAAGTGGGGGGATATTTGATGAACTCAAATAAGTACATTTTATTATCATCATTTATCCTATTTATTTGACTTGTTTTATTATATTATCTATGAGAATCGATACATTAATGTTTACTTTAGTAATTCTCAGGTAAAAACAAGCATTATGTGAAACTTGGCGATTTTGGACTAATTATGGAGCAAAACAAGCGAGATGTCAAAAGTCTACTGAAATCCAGAAGATGCGCCGTATCTCACTCAACAGATACGACGCAATATCATACTTAGATGAATTCGAAGACCATTGCCTGACTTTGAAGAATGCGCCGCATGCAATTCTGTCATGCGCCGTATATGAAACTTTGGTCAAAGAAGAAGATCAAGCTCGTTCTACTCCAGATAAGCCGCAATATACTTCTAACATACGGCGTATCACTATCAAGATTTCACAAGTTACAATCCAAGTACATGCGCCGCATACAAAGATCAAGTTACGCCGCATCTGAAGACGGTGTACGAATATTCCAGAATATATTAATCTTGGACCCCACGCGAAGTTAAGTCAATGCGCCGCATCTATCAACTCAATGCGCCGCATCTATCCCTGAGATAGAAACTATAAATACCCCAAGGACAGACGAATTTGAAAGCTCTCTGAGAAGACCGAAGACCTAGATATAACCCTAGAGCCGAATTCAGACGACCAAGCAGCACAAGACACACCTCAAACAAAGATACAAGAGCTGTAAGAAGGTCCTGCATGTATTCAATTCATTAAGTAGTTTTGTTTTATTGTTTTAGTAGACTTTAATTCATCAGGATTGATGGGCTTATGTCATGTGACTACGGAAGATCATGCACTCCCCTTAATATTGCTTTCCCATTAATTAAAGTTTATATGTTGATGTCTTTGGTGACTTTTATTAGTGCATTGATAACCTCTGTGTCTAGCTGAGTCTTGCTTGGGTCGCCATGCCCCTTCCTCGCCTATTTATTTTAGTGTCTCTTGAATAAATAGGATAGACATAAGTAATCATTAAGGGTTTACTCGCCGATAAGATTAGAGCCAACGAGAAAGGTTTAATTATATACACTTCATATAAAACTAGCAATAAAACAAGTGACAAGCTATTTAATTATCAGGACAGGTCTTCTTATTGTCTCGAGTATCTATATGTGTACGTGTGTGCTAATCGCTGATTCGTGCTCATTAGTTTAGTTTTCTATTTAATCATAACCAAACCGTGCCAGTCTCTCAGGCTGAACCCCCTTGCGTTAGATTAGGTTGTATAGCTTACTTAGGGTATTAAAATACTGATTAGAATAACTAGATAATACGTTCCACTCTTAGTGATCGACACTCTACTTACCATTATATTCATACTGACCGGGTACACTGCTCGTTAAGTGTGTGTGTTATTGATAAGTCGGCTAAATATAAATTTAAAACTTGAGTAGGCATTAATACTGCTAAACCGCAACGACACATAATGCACACTCCATCAACTACTTACTGAAACATGTCCAAATAAGTCCATATGAAGCATAAACAATGATTGATTGATAGAGTTAAAAATCTTGGGCTTACAAGTGGCTTTGTGTTGTTTGCCTTTAAGACAAGCAATGCATGTTTGATCATTTTCAAATCGTTTTTGAGGTAAACCTCTTACCAAACCATTCTTAACAATCTTATTTATGGTTTTGAAATTAATATGACCAAGCCTTCTATGCCATTTCATTGATTCATCCAATGTGGCCTTTGCAACTAGACAACTTAAATTCTTTTTAGGAACAATGTTCTTCATGTCAACAATGTACATATTGCCCTTTCTATGAATTTTAAGAAGTACTTGACTTTCATCAGGCATCTTAAAATCAGGAGAAAGTACAAGACATTCAGTCTCACAAAAAAGAACATTGTTCTTTTTGTCACACATTTGTGAGACACTAAAAAGATTATAATTTAGCTCTTTTACATAGAACACATCTTCAAAATTCTAAATTTCCAGTTTTAATGGTACCTTTACCGGAAATTTTGCCACCAACACCTCCTCCAAAGGTAACATAGCCTCCATCTATTGATTGAAAATCTGAGAGATAAGACTTTTTGCCTGTCATGTGCCTTAAACATCCACTATCTGAGTATCCTTGATCCTCTTGTTGATCATTTGAATATTCCTGCACATAAATGAGAAGAATTAGTTTCTTTTGGGGACCCAAGCCATTACTGACTTGGATCTGCCTCTTGCATCAATGTAATTTAATCTTTTAAGGACAGTTGATGCAACATTGGATTTAAGAATCCAACATGCTGAGGCCTTAACAGCATTTGCCCTGTTTCCCTTAGCAGCAGAATGAACTGATTGCTTAGCAGCAGGAACTGCTAACTTTTCAGTTCTACCCTTTGGTTTCCAAACTTGTTTTTGAACCACTGCTTTTGTTTGAATGGGCCTTAGAACAGTCTTTGGTGCATGTTTGAAAAATGTTTTTGCACCCTTAGCTGTTGATTTTGGGTTAACAGTCATAAATGGTCGAGCAGCAGGAACAATTAGTCTAGCAGCAGGATCTGTGTTTGAGACTGTTCTGGGTTTTGTTCTATTAACACTAGAACTAGAGTGAAAATGAGATTTAGGTGTTTGCCTTTTGAGGTTCACTCTATTGTTTTCATACCCAGTTACCCAATGGTTGCAGAAAGCTGCAAGATGGTCAAAACTACCACATGTGTAACAAGCTTTGTTATAAAAAGCAAAGTCATCACCTAATTGGTTAGACTTGAGGTTGTTCCAATTCCTTTGGTTACCTCTGGGCTTGTTGGTGGTTCTATATTGCTCACAATATCTAACTGGTTGCCTAACATGCTTAATGTTTGATTTAGGCTTATCAGTATTGTGTTTGACTATCTTAGGAACACTTGTTCCTACTTTCTTAACCACTTCAGGTTTAGACATAACCTGTTCTTCTTCATCACTATTAGTTGTGCAATCCTCAACAACTATAGCATCTAATTTCTTAACAAAGGACACCTTGTCCTGATAAAGTAAAGTTTTATCTAAACTTTCACTTACTTTTTCTACCTTAAGACTCTCAGTAGTCTTAAAACCATATTCCATTATTGGTTCTTGAAACTCAGGTAAACCTGAATTCCTTAGGTCAATCCCTGGGGGTTTTGGGATGCCTCTATAAGGAGGTGGGACACTCTTATATCCTAACCCTGACTTAGCTCTATTAATCACTTGACATTCTATTATGTTGTGCACACCTCTAGAAGCATGTTCTAGTGCCTGTGTAGTCAAGTGAATGTTTCTATTTTCCTTTTTGACCCTATCAAAAGCTTCTCTCAAAAGCTTAATTTCAGCATCTCTAAAGAATATGTCCTGTCTTAGGAGAGTTTTGTCATCAGAAAAAGCTAATTCATTTTCCTTATAGTGTGTGATTTGTTTCTCTAGAGTCTCTAATCCACACTTATAGTTTATAAAGTTTTGAAAAGTGCTGCTTAGCTCTTTCTTTTGATCATCATATTGTTTGATTAAAACCTGTAGAGCATTAAGAGCAGTGCAAGTATTTGAACAAGCTTTATGATTTTGTACCTCAGTAGCAGAAAAAGCCATAAGTGCCATCTGAGAAGGAGTCTCTTCTTCATCTGCCATGAAGCTCCAATCAAAACCTAAGCCATCAATAGCTACCATAGCTTTTGGCTCAATAACCTCCTCTGTTTTGGATTTGCTTCCAAAACCTCTATTCTTGCTATCTTGCTGCCTTGGCCTTCTACATTCTCTTGAGAAGTGCCCCATCATGTGGCAGTTATAGCACTCTATCCTTGACTTATCAAAACCAGCAGCATCAGTGTTGCTGATTACAAGCTTCTTCCCCGTCTTGTGATAGAACTTCTTAGCTCTCATGCTAAGAAGAGAAATTTGCCATTTTAGATCCATTTCCTCCAGATCATCTTCATGGATCTCTTGGAGGTCTTCATAGGTGAGCATGGACCCATTATTTTGACTTGTAAGGAATGCACAACAAGTCTTTTCATCCAAAATACTTATGGTACTACTTGATGAACTAGCAGCACCAACATCATCAACAACTTTCACCTCTTCACTTGATTTTGAGGTACTAGGAGTTGACATAAATGCCTTGTTCCCAGTATTAGAACTAGTTCCTCCATTATTCTTCAAATCTTGCTCCACAATCTTGAAGTTACTATACAAGTCCATCAGTTCCATGGTGTCTAAGTCTGGCTTGTTCTTCCAGACAACAACATGCATAGCCCACTCTACTGGTAAGCTTCTCAGAAATTTTGAGTTCAAATCTTCTTGAGGCATTTCAATCCCAAGAATAGCAAGTTGGCTCACAATATTCTGAAGCCTATTAAACATATGGTAAAGAGATTCATTGTATGTAGAGGAGAAGTTTTCAAACTGCTACTTGAGCAGTGTCTTGTGGGTTTTCTTGGTGGCTTCATTTCCACCATACCTGGCAATAATAGCTTCAAATAATGACTTGGCATCTTTGAACTTGCTGAAGTTTTAGAAGTTGATCATTAGGAATGGTCATCATCAGCATGTTTCTTGCCTTCAAGTCATTTTTCTTCTTTATTCTATCTTCTGCAGATGTTGGCTTTGTCTGCAGAGTTGACACTACTTTTCCGTCCACTGTTGATGTAATGGTGGTAGGCTGGTAAGAGTCTCCATCTTCAATGATTTCCCAAAGTGCATAATCTTGCACTTGGAAATATTGCTCTATCCTCAGCCTCCACATCTCAAACTCATTCTGTTTGAGCATGGGAATCTTCGCAGCAACATTTGTCTGAATAGATTCAACGTCCATTTCTACTTCTTCTTCTAAATCAAATATCAGCCTGAGCTCTGATACCACTTGTTAGGATTCGACACACGGTTAAGGTGGTTAAACCTTTTGTACTTTGTGTGTATGATATATGAGTTAATATGATTAAGAATGCGGAATCTACTTAATCACACTTAGAAGGTTATTTGTGTTATGGAAATGGAACAGTTGTGTTTGTTATATGACAAAGAACAATGAAAGATTATTACCAAACGATTCAATATTATTAAGATAATAATACGAGTGATCTTGAGATATCACTAGGGATACAACCTTGAATCTTAAGTTTTTCTTACTTGTGATATTTTTGTGTTTGTTCTTGTTCTAACAGATATGAAAGTTCTAAGTATTTTTAACAACTACTTTAGACACTTATTTTTAACACACTATTAGACACACAATTTAACACACTAATATCTAGTCTAAGATCTTCTTTTATAGTCCAAGAAGATCTTTACAATATTGCTTAAAGTCTTGATAAACTACTTGCTAACTTATCTTGAGTGTGTCAGTACATAAGATACAACATGTATCTGTGTACACAACTTGTTAACTAAGCACATGGGGTAAGATATTATCTACCGTATATTGTTGACCAAAATATACATAATATCTTTTCATACTTATCCACTTAGCAGCAGAATGTACATTAGCAGCAGCAATGTTAACACTAGCAGCAGAATCCTTCAGCAGCAGAATGTTAAGACTAGCAATAGAATCATTTATCGCTAGCAGCAGAATCAAATGTTCTAGCAGCAGGAACAAACATTACCAGTAGGAACCAAATGCTCTAGCAGCAGAATCACACTTAACGTTTTTCTTTGAATAGAACCCGATATTAAACTTCTTGAATATTTAATTCCCAACAGACAGATTTAGCAAACAAAGTAAATATTAAGAAATAAAACCAAAAACTACCTCAAACTTACAAATATTATTACCATATTACATAAACTTCAAAGAAACTACCTCAAACACCAACAACTATTTCTAATAGGACACGGCTGCAACTTTTCTGGCATCCCAGCGGCGGCTATACAAATTCCGGCGGCGGCTACACAGATTCCCGCGGGATCTACAAAAAAAACGTAGAAATACAAAAAACACATACATCTATAGAAAAACATTCAAAACGAAAAAAAAAAAAAAAAAAATGAGACAAACCTAAGATTCCGGCGGCGGCTACACAAATTCCGGCGAGATCTACTAAAATAGAAATAAATCTATTAAAAACCTTCAATACTAAAAACAAAAAACCTGTTTGTGATATAGATCCGGCGGCGGGGTTTGGTGGTTGTTGGTCTCGGCTGTGGCGGGTCTCGGTGGAGAGGGGAGTTTCGATGGTGGCGTAAGTGATGATGGTTGCGGTGTCTATGGCGGTGGCGGCGGTCTAAGTGAGCCTTTGGGAGTGTGTGTGCTAGAAAGAGAGAAAGGAAGAGAATGAGGGTTTGTGTGTGTTTCGGCCTTTCGGGTGTGTGCTTATATTTGGTGTGAGGAATGACAGTTTCAACTTGCATTTTAATGTCCAGCCTATCATTGCCATATATAAGAGGGTTCCTTTAGCAAGTTACATACATTCATTGCAATATAGTTTCCTTTAGCAAAATTCGACATTCCATATTGACTCACGTATGAATTTAGTTTAGATAAGGGCATTTTCGGCATAGACCAAAAATTCCGCATTCCACTTTTCCACTTTGACTGTTTTCTCTTTATAAGTAGTATAGATAAAGCTT